>JAPYZM010001078.1:0-21692 GCA_030522845.1 Psyttalia concolor
TTGGCTCGTGGGATTATATCACTCGCCTTCGGCTCGTGATATAAACCTCCCACTCGCCAAAAACCATTTTTTTTCACTTGTTACGAAATATACTATTTCTAGCTGTTATGAATCGGGTTTTTCCCCGCGCGGCGTTCACGGCCGAGCCGGTGGCAGACTGGCCAACCATACGAGTCGAAAAACCCGATCGCAACAGTTCAGGAACAATATTTTTTTGTAATGATTTTAGTTTTCGAGTTCGGGAAGTATCTAATACCAATTTCCAGACTAGGAATCCAGAGGCAGGACTAAAGAGGCTATCCAGCCCGGGGGCTATATGCGAAATAGTATAGTTGGACTTCGTCAATACATAAATACAGATAAAATTATCAATTAAGATGTGGTTAACTAATTTGTGAGTTAAGAAAGTGCCTGGAAGTGAGCCATGGAATCGATTCCCAGACTGAGTATTGGACTCGTAATCCAAAAGTCGTCACTAAGAGCCTCCTCACGTGATTCGCATAAGAATTAGTGTTCGAAGAGGGATACGTAACAGTGTATTTTCATACATGTGCGATGAATTTTTTTAAAAATATGTAATTGAAATGACTTTTCTTTTTTATAATTACGGAGTGAAACCGTTACGCTTTTCTTTACCTAAAATCACAGAATCTCCCGGGTAGGAGATGAGGAATGGCCGACTTTCGGCCAGGAGTCGGCCAGCATTGGCCCGGTCGCGGTATACTATCGGTCGTTCATCATCTCCTACCATAGGTTCCCAGAGTTTCATAATCCCTGGCAATGAAATACAGATTGATATGCAACAATCCAACTTATAATAATATAAACATGAAAGACGTGATACAATTATCGTAAACGCCATTGATAATTACCCTCAAATGTAATGAGAAGCTGGTTTATATATTATCTTGAAGACAGCCAGATGAATTGTGGATAATCATTGAGTGTATTGTCTGTAATTAACAGGTATCGCTGGGTTATTCACTGTGTTCTCCAGCGTTGTATTTACAACGAGTGTTGTTAATTTTGGGCGCAGCGATATGGCAGATCTCAAGTAAGTTGAAGTTGGAAATGACGCAAGTTTTCATTTGGTAATGGATATAATAGTATTTCACCTCACATGTTTAACTGTTCGATGAATATTCATTTGTCTGAGAAAATAAAGTAATTCTCACTGTTAATGGGGGTCTTAACCATTTGGGAAATGGGTGATTTGTGTTTGAGAAAAATGTTATTTTTTTATTACCCATTTGAGTAAAAAATTGTCGCGAACTGTAAAAGAGTAATTTTATAGAAAATCCGTCAGATAGGAAAGAGAATCCTATTGCATGCTCATTTTTCATCAGTTCGTCAACGATTCTTCTTGAAAAATTCGCAGCTTGTCTTTGCATTATTTTATTTGATTTTTTTCAATGAGAACCTCTCAAGTTTGTACGCCCTTCTAAGCATTCTAAGCTAATTGAATACAAGCTAATAATGTAATGTCGTTGATCCGTAATTATTACTTTCCTTAAATTTTTATTAAATTTTCTAGGAATGCCCTCTTCTTTTTCCTGCTGTTGATTGACCTCAATAAAGCTGGGGTTTTAGCGCAGTTGGCGCTGAGCTCAAGAAGCCAGGAGGAAGTGCGGGCCAATATTGCACGTGGTATGTCTCTCCTTGGTCCATCAATCACCCTGGACACTCTTGTAGAGACCCTGTTGATAGGCATTGGGTCATTGTCTGGTGTGAAAAGACTGGAGGTCCTCTGCAGTTTCGCCTGCCTCGGAGTCGTCGTTAATTACATCGTCTTTATGACATTCTATCCTGCTTGTTTATCATTAATACTCGAGGTGAGGTGCTAACACTTTCCCTCACTTTGTTTATTCAATACAGTCTAAAGAATTGAGAAAAATTTATAGAAATTTTTGGGATTGAAATCTCTGTCCAATACTCAAGTAGATTGTGACATATTTTTATAATATTCTCTCCCGAGAGAAAATTAAATGATTTTTGTAGTGTTTTTCATATGAAAAGTAGCGATTTAATGGTGTTATTTCACATTTTATGTAGTCAGCGAGACAATTATTGAGTGTTGATTATCGTCAGCAATACAATGAATACTAAAAATTCATCAATAGCTCATAACATCCTAGTTAGGTATGACAAATATTATAAAATCAGTTGGTAATTTTTTAAACATAATTGATGATCTGTTTTTAAAGCTCTCTCGAGGCAATCATGGAATGGGAACACTCAGTGCTGACAAGATACTGATGCTCCACTCACTGAATGAAGAAGACCAGAAACCAAATCCGGTAGTTGAACGTGTAAAGCTGATTATGATTGCTGGACTCTTCGTCGTTCATGCACACAGGTATTAACCAGACATTGATGTATATCACTCTCTAATTTCGCAATATCCGTTCGATACGTAAAAAAATTATTTTCTTTCCTCGTTTTTTTTTCTCTCTTGCACTTCATTGCATCAACTAATGGCGATTATTCCATCAATTACTGAATAATGCGAACGCGTTGAGATTGAGATTAAGTACAGGGGAATGACCTTGCTCTTCAAGGGTAGAAAAACAGGATTAAACTATGTATCTGTGCTAGTAGGTACTTTTACTTTTCAACTGATTTATCTGGGAGAGCATGGAGATTGTTGAAATTAGACTCGGTGAGATTCACATCGAGTGTATATGTTCAACAATTGCTGAACTAAAACTATTGAAACAATTTTCATCGGACGTTAAGTGGACTTTCACTGGGAGAAAGTTTTTTTTTATGTACGTTTTACTTTGTATCACGAAAATTGTGGCTCAAAATTTAATGAGAAAATAATATCGATGATGGGGTGGATGTCCTCCACGTTGGAGCTCCTTTAGTATTTCTTCTGGAACAATTATTTAATTAATTATCCGGAAATTATAAAATTATGAAGTTGTCTAGGAAATTGATGAGTCAAAAATTTGGAGGTTGAAGGCTAACGTAAATAGGCAGAGACATAGGACGGCAATTTCATCGAGAAGGTAACTCAAAAATCTGACATTGTTTTGATTAAAGATCGAATTCGGGCTACGTTATAGTACATTTTGACACCAGGCCGTGAAGAACTTTGCTGGCGAATATGAGGTTATAGGACGAGCCGAAGGCGAGTTCTGTAATTATATGAGGCAGAAAAGTTCTTCACAGCCGTGTGTCAAACAATATTTTTTGTCACGACGTCTGTGGGCGGTGTTTCAGGGCCGCTTCGCGGCCGAAGTAATGCGCGGAGGTAGTGCTTTACAGACTGACTGACAAAAACCCCTTAATCGAACACTTTAAGGCCCGGGTGTAATTGTGCGTAACCTTGACATCCCCGTGACTAATTACAAGAAAAATAATGATCAAATTATAAGCAAACCTAATTTCCGACGTCCGTGCCTAGTTTCTGCAAGTCGGGAATTATGTTTGCTCACGATTTGATCAGTATTTCACGTGCAATGAGTGACGGAGATTTCGAGGTGATAAATTATTACACCCGGCCCTTAAGGTTTTGGACTGACTTCAAAGGCAACATTTGGGGCAATTCAGACAATCAGAGTTTGAGTGATAGTAGAGTTTTAATTTATTTTTGAATAGGATGTTTCAGGGTCATAAAAGTTCCGAAAACCTCCTTTCCAGTTGTCAATTTATGGAGTTGTGGGATTTATTATTAATTCGGGTAATATTTCTTTGGAGATAATGGAGCATTGACTTTATCGTAATTATTGATTATTTACTGACTACAGGAGAGTAGGTGGAGGACACTTTTGAATGATGTGTTTTGTATCTTTTGGAATTTTCTGGGTGTTAGAGAGGCATGGGTTCGGAGGCGTTAGGGTTTTCTTTTGGAAGCTGTAGCATTAGAGAAGGGAATTTATATGGCGTTCCACATTCTTGGAACGTCACAAGAAACCGTTGTATGGGATTCGGGATTATTCTCAAGACAAAATTAACAAGAAATTTTTAATGAAATAAATTATCCAGACTGGGATTTATTCCTTCATTCGTTTTTCAATAAAAATTTCTTGCTTCATGAAGAATGGAAAAAAGACTATCCCCTCCCAGTCGTGGCTCCCGGGTCATACTAAGAGTAGTGCCCGATTAATAGTTTTAATGATTTTTTCCGGTTTTGTTGTTCCTCTCGTGCTCTCACTATCTACCGTATAAAAATTTGTTTACCTGTCCTCACGTATACCCTCTCGGGTTTTTACGTATTTGCCCTTCCCGCCCCCCGATCCCGCTGTACCGCATTCGCCAGGGACCAAGGAAAAACCTCACCCTGAGGGGAAAACCTTGGCCAGATACAGTCGTCCCTTTTTTAGGAGAAGCCCGCTCGGCAGTGAATCGTGAGATCAGAGTGCTACAAATTTTTACAAATTTTGACCGCCGGTGACGGGAAGTGAGCCCGGATCTTTGGCATACCAGTCTAGCAGTGTAACCGCACGGTCACTGCCGTCGGTTCCTATCTACCTTATATTATTCGGGTACTTGGTGCCTTCAATATCGGATGAAATTAATTAAAAAATATCGTGAACTTTCCATCAGAACAACCGAAATTGAATTTATTATTTGAATCGGAAACAACATTTCTCCATCAAAATTTTGATTGGTTCCAAAGACAACGATAATTTAATCCTAACAAGAATCCTATCTGGTAAAGCCAGTCAAGTCCTGGATAAGCTGATGAAAAAATTTTCTAGTTTCCAATTCAAAATATTTTCATGCAAATACCATTTGATTTTACTTGAAAAATTCCACCATTGTTGTTCACTAATTGTTCTCCATTTTTCGGACAAGTACAAAATTTTATGGCCGGAGGTTTTATTTAAGTGGAAGATATTATATTTTGTTAATTTTCAAGCTATGGTTTAATGAAAATTAGTTTCTGTTGATTAGCTGTGAAACATGTCAATAAGATTACCCAAAATTGCTGTCAAATTATTAGACAGTTGTGACGGCTTTCTAACGATATTTTAATTGCGACCGTTCACCCGTCATCAAAATGACAGAATAATTTACACATGGTCAACGATCCAATATCTTTCGTGCAGCTCCGAGTACCCTTGGAACTCTCCGAGGAAAATCATACCTTTGTATGTCAATGAGCCACGTCATTAGCATTATTATTATGTTTGAAAATAACTTTCAAATTTTGTGGCTCATTCAATCCTCCAACAACCCAACGAACCAGTGTTATCGATGATCTGACCTATGGCACTATATTTTCGGCCCTTCTTTTCTCAACTTTTTTTTCCTCCTGTCATTCACTGGAAATGCGCGCATTGTGAGATATAGTCATTGTCAATGAATTCAATAGGTCAGGTTCGTCACGTAACAGATGTCTATCATCACAGAACCAATGTCACGGTGAAAAAAAAAATATATATATATAAATTATCACATCTGATAACTTTCATTTCCGCAAACGTTAGTCCATCATAGGAATTGTTTTCTACTTACATTGTAATGGTAATTCTTCTGTTATTCTTCATTTTTTTTCTAAAAATACAAGCACTTGGGTTTTTTTGGAAGTTCAATATTACATGAGAATGGTAATAATAAACCATTGAGTTGAGGTGAGACCGCTACATTGAGTGAAGGGGGTGACCAGAAATAAATTTTGGGATGGAGTGGGTAGTTTTTTTTTTGTGCACCATTCAAATATCATTCCAAATGCCTGGGATGAACAGTAGATTCAGTATTCCTGAGAACACACGGACATTCAGATGGTGCCTTTATTGTAAGAAGAATTTGTAGAACATTCGATAGCTTGAGTTTTGCTACTTAAGTCTATTTTAATTAATTGACAATGGAATATAATTTTTTTTTAATTGTGACACGTTAATTGATGGCAATTGATTGCGCGTGTTTGTAAAGACGTCAAGTTTTTGATACATCTCCCCGAAGACTCGATTGTGAAGTAGTGAAAACAGCAAATGTATATTTCATGATGACTATCTGGAGATTATTTTGAAAATATCGGGAGAAAGGGCGAGGCTCAGAAAAACGTTAGAATGCTTGTGGAAAATTTAAAGAAAAAATTGTGTGATTCTACTCGACCCGAATATTCGCCTGGGGCAAATTGTTCACACGAGACGATAACGATCAAGAGTTTATTTAAAAGTGCCATTTCAGTCATTCATTTACTAAAATTGCTTTACAATGGTCTTAAGTAGTATCGAAAGGAGCTCTTAACCAATTTTGGTTTCCATTGTCTCTTTTTTTATCTAGTCTCTTGTATTATTTTACATTTCACAGATGCATCTCCATATTTTGTACAGTTTTATGGAGTTATTTCGTCCCAACAAATCGCGAAAACAACAATTCAACCCCTGGCGGTTCCCGAAAAGGCTGTAAATTTTTAGATATTCCGAAAATTTTCAGAGGGCTTTAAATGCCGTCGTCTTCAAAATGCTAAGTTCTCAGTTAATAATATTTATGTCATTGTGCCCGTAATTCGCGATTTAACCGAGCGAAGCGAGGTTAGAATCGCGTGATTACGGGCACCTATGGCATAAAAGTATTTTGCCGTACTGCTTTTAGAGCTTTCTCTCCCGAGAATTGGTATTACATACTCCTCAAACTCGAAAACTCTAAAATCACTACGGCAAAATATCATGCCGGACGGTACCTTAAGGGATTTTTTGCTCGCGTGGTTGGCCACCTCATCTTGGCTCGGTTTGCCAAACGCCACGCGAGCAAAAACCCCATAACCCCCGTCCGGCAACATACTAATATGCCATAGGTGCCCGTAATCGCGCGATTCTAACCTCGCTACGCTCGGTTAAATCGCAGATTACGGGCACAATGACATAAAATATCGTATGGAACTTGTGCGTAATGGTGTTTTTTGGCTCGTGGAATTATATAGTGAAGTCAGCATAAGTTTTAACATGAAATGCTACCCCTACCCCCTCCATTTTGGGTATGATCGCCTTACCTCCACTCCTTTGTTTGATGTTAAAAGTTATGCTGACTGAATCATAACACTTGCCTTCGGCTCGTGTTACAACCTCTGACGAGCCAAAAACACCATTACCCACGTGTTGCATAATATACTAATTTCCACCGTCTTTTCAATCGTTTTTCTTTCTTTTCTTTTGTTTCTCTTGAAGTGAAGCAGAAGATTGGTTTTGTGATTACAATGTTTTTAGTTATCTTTATCGCCAGAAAATGCCTTCCAGGCATAGATTTCGGCACGTGGAGGTCATATAATGACCGCTCGTGATGATTACTTATCCATTCGAACAGGGAGTCGAACCCGGGTCCTTCCGATTTAGCAACAAATCGCGGTTCTCTTACCGAGTGAGAGATGAATTCAGCCGGAAAATTGTCACGAAGATGTCGTCAAACTGCCCCATAAAAGCTGCGAAAACGAAATTCAATATTAATCAGTAAATAAATATTCCTCCTAACTTTTCTTTTATACTAGGCAGTTAATGGCCGTCAGCACTTGGAGGATTGAATTTTTCTGCAGTTATTTGTGGGCTAGATATATTGAGAAGGCATTCCCCCTACCCAATTCCAAACTATTGTAAAAAAAGATTGTTCGATTTTCGGTCCGAGTGGTCGCGTTGTTTGCGTGACTGTTATTTACAATTAGAGAGCTTTTGCGTTACAAGACCACCACTTTTTGTTGAAACGACACGACCTCCAAAAGGACGGTCATTTTGCATCTCTAGTTGCGATAAAGTACTTCAACGCTGAAGTGGCAGCCCCCGAATCTGCGCTTGTAGATCGAACCCAGAGGAGGTTCTGAGTCCATATTTGACAGAACTATTTTATGAATGTAGTGCAGAAAAATACTGAGCCCAATAGGAATAATCAAGAGACTACTGAACAGAATTGTAAATATTAGAATAATGATTGCGACTAATTCCGTGATCCCGGTAGCCTTACTTTGAAAAATGCCGATATAGTTCCGGTGTTATGCGCGTCATTTGATGATCTCAAATTGAACTCAAATGAAAAAAAGTAGTTACATGAATGAAAAGCTTGTGGTCGATTTATATCGCGTAACTATACCCATTTTTTCTGCAGCTTATCACGTTTCTTTCCGGTAATTAATGAAATTCGATTGTGGTGGGAGCCTTAGGTTCGTTGTGTATAGATAGACAGTAGCGCACGCAGCTCTGGACAGTCGGTGTCGAACGTCTTCCGTGGCCGATACGCTACCGCGTATTTCTGTTAATCTCTCGCTGAGTTTATCCGCAGATTCCGGTGATTTAGAGTAAGTAAGTAAGTTAAAAACACGGCACGCCCTATGGCACAAATTCGTGAAACGATTTGATGGGGAATAGGTTCAGTTGGTAGCAGCCAGTGAGGAGCGCGTGATGAAACACTGGCTGGCTGCCCCCGGGGAAAGGACACACCGTCTCGCGAGTGAATCTGAAAAAAATCGCACTTGCTCCGAGTTACTAGGGCCTTGGAGGCAACATTAGCATCCAGTACTTGCAGAACTTCGAGCAAGTGTCAGATTGATCTTCCGATCAACAATACTTTGGCACTGACGACAAGTATTTTCCTCACTAGTCGCCAATGCCCGCTGCAAGTACTTTCGTTTCAAACTGGCAAAGTTTCAGTCTTTTTTTTTTAAACCAATGGCAAACAATTAATTTGATCTCCCACTGAAGTTCGACAACAGCCAAATGGAAATTCCTAGATTTTTTTCATAAACTTCATTCGTTTTCAAGGAGGACGGCCAGATAAAATAGCAAAAAAATTAAGTCATCTAAATTTGATAATATTCAAGACGTGTGGCAAGGTGCTCCATACCTCACCAACACAGCATTAACCTGGGTTCCCCATTAACCAGTTCGCCAAACAAAGATTCAAAATATTTACCCAGTCAGCCCATTACGTAATTTATCAAATAGAGACCAATTCAATTTTCTAACTGATTATACTAGGTTTTGGTACAAAGTAGTGAATTAATTGAGTTTCCTAGAAAAATGATTTGAACTTGTTATATCCACTAATTACTGAAAACATTCCCATATTTCTGATTACAAACTAAGGTGATAACAATAACGGTGATTTACGAATTTTCTGCTTTGTCACTCTTCCGGACTGATTTCGTCTAGATAACGGAATCTTTAATGTTCAATGTTATCTTTATTTTTCCAGCCGTTGGCCATTCAAGCATGGAGATGGTGATGACACAGTAGAGGGAACAGCGTCACCCATAACTTCTCACATAATAATAAACAATCACAATAAATCGAAAACCCCAGAAGACTTCAAAGAGCATTTGATGAATTGGCTGTCAGTGAGTGCTGATAATATAGTCATTCTTATTCTCCTGCTGGCGTTGGCCTTGAAGTTCATATTCATAGAGGACAAGGGTGACATTGCCAAGCAACTGAGATTCAAGGAGAAGGAGGAAACCGAAGAGAATCCAACGGAAGAAGACTCGTCGATGGAAACAATGCACGGATCGTCTTTGGACATTTCCATTAGGCGAAGATTTGGTCCCGGTCTCTCCGACATTCATACACCAGTATTTCCATTGTCCGGAATGGGGGATAATTGGATGGTGGTCGGGGGCGATAGGCAGATCGAGGTTGAGGATAAAGAGGTGCAGACCGATGGCAAAACATCAACCGGTGATGGTAATGTGGTGGAAGCTTCTACGGACGATAAACAACCCAGGAGCATTGAGGAGTGCCGAATGATCTATCATTCTGAGGTAACTAACAACTTCATTGTATTAATTCTTTGACCAATCCATTGAATACTGAACTGTGTATCTTCAATTCGTTTACTCGTGGACGAAGAGACTTCGTTTACGATTAAGGGACGAGCCGCATTTTTGTTACAAGAGAACGTAGCAGCTGTGGCGAAGGGGTATTATTCGATCCGAAGACTCGATAATTGCAGCTTTATATGAATACAATCGTTAGAATTAGTATATTTCTTACCTAGGGAGGAAAAGTAGACAAGTCGTCCTCACGTCCAAAATTAGGACCCGAGCCGAAGGTGAAGGTTGTAAGCACGTGGGGAATGCTGTCTGATTCTCTTCTCGAGGGTCGAAGACGATTTTTCTGCCAAATGGATAAAAGCGACATTTTAACCGAGCGAAGCGAGGTTAGAATGCTCACTTTCGGTCCAGGTGGGCAGAAATTAGTATATTTCTTACCTAGGAAGGAAAAGTAGACAAGTCGTCCTCACGTCCAAAATTAGGACCCGAGCCGAAGCCGAGGGTTGTAAGCACGCGGGGAATGCTTGTCTGATTCTTTTCCTGGCGGTCGAATACGATTTTTCTGCCACATGGGCGAACGTTTCTAACCGCTCGAAACAAGATTAGAATGCTCACTTTTGGTCTATGTATGCAGAAAAATATTTTATTGTGCTCGATGGTAGCTCGATATGAAGTCGACTTGCTCACTCGATCGTTTGATCACTTGATGATCAGGTGACTAGTCGATCATCAATCAATCGATCTGCAATTGACTAGCAGTGAATTGTTTGAACAACTCGGCCCGCCTATCAAGTAATCCGTCAGAGATTGTTTGATGAAAAATTGATAATTTCAATCGATTGAGCGGACCAAAATAAAAATCGTTTGCTCTTTTAGTTGGGCGCCAATGGTCTAACCGACGACGAAGTCATCCAACTCGTGATGACCAAAGACATCCCGGCCTATCAGCTTGAGAAAGCCGTGGGTGACATGGAACGAGGAGTGGGGATTCGTCGCCTTCTGTTAAACGAGTCCGCAGGATTAACGGACGAACTGGCCCATCTCCCTTACAAAAATTATGACTACACCAAAGTCCTGGGCTCCTGCTGTGAGAACGTCATCGGTTATGTGCCAGTTCCCGTGGGAATTGCTGGGCCACTATTGGTTGATGGCGAGCTAATTCAAGTTCCAATGGCAACTACTGAGGGTTGCCTGGTTGCCTCAACAAATCGAGGCAGTAGAGCACTGATCAAGTGCGGTGTAACCAGTCGTGTAGTTGCTGATGGCATGACAAGAGGTCCAGTAGTCAGATTCCCAAATATCGTGCGTGCCAGTGAGGCAATGGCTTGGATGCAGGACACTACCAATTTCGCTGAGATGAAGAGATGTTTCGATGAAACTAGCAGATTTGCACGGTTAACTAGGATACACGTGAGAATTGCCGGCAGACATTTGTTCATAAGATTTGTTGCAAAAACTGGTGATGCTATGGGAATGAATATGCTGTCTAAGGGAACGGAGAAATCACTCCAGTGTGTCCAACAATCATTCATGGATATGGAGATATTGTCACTCAGCGGTAATTTCTGTACTGATAAGAAGCCAGCTGCTGTCAATTGGATTGAGGGAAGGGGCAAAAGTGTTGTCTGCGAGGCAATTGTGCCAGCTGAGGTTGTCACATCTATTCTCAAGACATCTGTACATGCTCTGGTCGATGTCAATATTAATAAGAATCTTATTGGGTCAGCTATTGCTGGCAGTGTTGGTGGTTTCAATGCACATGCTGCTAATATTGTCACTGCCATTTATATAGCAACGGGACAGGATCCTGCTCAGAATGTGGGCAGCAGCAATTGTATAACTCTGATGGAGCCTTGGGGAGTCGATGGAAGGGATCTGTATATATCGTGCACGATGCCCAGTATTGAGATTGGGACCATTGGAGGTGGCACTGGACTACCTGCCCAGAGTGCTTGTTTATCAATGCTTGGGGTGCAGGGGGCGCATGAGAGCGATCCGGGAGAAAATTCTAGCAAACTTGCGAGAATTGTTTGTGCCACTGTCCTTGCCGGGGAATTGTCACTCATGGCTGCACTCACTGCCGGTCATCTAGTCAAAAGTCATCTCAGACATAACAGGTGATTTTTTATTTTTTTAACATTTTTATTGGATTACTTCGGAAAGTGGAAATGCAGATTGCAGAGAGTACTTTTTAGTTTTCATTATTTTTAAATAAATTTAGTTTGATTTCACGGTAATCCAGAGACATTTCGTTTCAACTCTTGAAAAAGTGAACTTTTGATTGTGGTCGTTTATAAATTAAATAATCAGGATCATTTTTAAGAACAGAGTCTGCTAAAATAATCTCTTAGATTTTTTTTTATTCAAGAATGACATTTAGACCTCTCCAAACTGCGACTTTTTTTCATAATCTCTCTCTTGCAAATGATTTTATGATTTTTTTCATTTTGTTGCAGATCATCAACGACAGTTAGCAATCCCATAAAATTGACGAGAAGCGAAGGTTTACGCTTAACTGTGCCAAATACCCTACCAGACTTAGAAACATGTCGTACCGATAAAAGAAACCAATCCTAGCATTAATGATCGTACAATAGTGGGTGATACTTACTGTTGATAAATAGTTACATCCTTCTTTTATAAGTTGTGAATAATATGTGGGAAATGCTAATGAATTAATTTTTAAAGAGAATTATGGGACTGTCTTAATTAAAATTCAATCAATGAATTTCGGCGTACGTTATGCACTAGTTAATCGTGAATTTGTATGGTTTCGACATTGATGCTACTAGTGCTACGTATTTTTATTAATATCATAGAATTTTTCTTTCATGTCTAAGATGTTCTTAAGATCTGTGAAACCAGAATATCACAAAATGTCAGGGGAAATGCAATAGAGCGGGAATTTTTTGATACCAAAAATATCATGAGAGAAGAAAAATGGAAAATAAAAACATTGAGAATAAACGAATCTGGGGAAATAGGATTTAATTTTTCTACGATGCTAGTTAATTATTTTTCCAATATTTTTATGCAGACAGAAATGAAAAATTGTGGAATTTAAAATTGAAAAATCGTGGTTTTAATCGTCTTGCCTTTAATAGTGAATTGATGAGTGATTGAGCGCCTAGAAAAACACTGAGGCATTCTGCATTTATTGATGAAAGTAAATGTTCATCTTAAATAATTTATTAAAGTAAGTGATTAAGTGCTAACTGTATTGATGGGAATTTTTCTCATTTGGTGCCGATGCAAAAACTTCTTCATCAATCTCTCATTAGTCCCACTTTCTTCCGCTCTAGATTCAATTCGGATTGTCAAACGAATTAAGAATGTAATTGCGCAGAACAAATTGACGAATTTATCTCAATTTTTATGAAATTCAAATAAATTCAAATGACAATATGAACAAAATTGGCTTTATTTTCCTTTACAATCTGCAAATGATTCCAAAGGTAGTGTTGCAATAAATTAGGATACAAAAGTTAATTCTGTCGAGAACAATAGGAGGTGATTAAGCAAATTTCGAAACAGATTCATTTGTGGATATCTCTGATCGTTTTCCTCGTTGAAGTCTTTAATAAATAGTCTAATACATTTTAATGAGTTTTTTAGTGTTTTTACTGCTCGACGAATAATAATACTGGACAATTGATCGGTAAATTTGAACTTAACGGCTGATGTTTACATTTTTTCATAAGTTTCTTCATATTCGCATTCGGTGCACGTGTGAGTGTAAGTATCATCATCTTCATTGTACGTGTCAGGGCCAAATACGTGGACATGTGTTGCTTTCTTAGTTCTATCATACATTGAACTTCTCACTTCCATTCTCAACTGTTTAACTTTTTTATTGAATCTTTTGATTTTCGTCTCCTGCCTCTTGATATCGCGCTTCTCTTTTTCCTCAATCAGCGTCTCCTCCGAGCCCCAAACCTCGAGGGCGCGTTTCTCTATCTGGAGATGGAGGTAAAGCTTCATGTGACCGTGAGCTGCTCGATGGGGATTTGCTTTGAGGATGAATTTCAGGGGTGGCTCTCTTTGATCCAGGTCGTGATCGCGGAGGAGATAGGTTTCCTTGGCTTCGGTTTTCGTTATTAACGTGTGCTTATCCTCACGATCTCTGCAGCTGTCGCAGACGCTGTAGTCGAAGGTCTTCAGGAGGTACGACTCTTGAAATTCCTTCTTACATTCTTCACATGTTGGGAGATCGATAAAAAGTGGGTCGTGCTCTGCTGCCAATTGTTGCTGAAAGAGATTATTCGAATTTAATGACTGAAGCGACTTTGGATAATCTGAGAGTTTAAATATAATTTGGGATTATTGGGATGTGGTGCTCTGTGAACCACAATTCACGTTTTTTTGGTGTCAGAATTGAATGAATTGATTACCATTTCTCGCTCCAAGTCGTCGTCGTCCTCAATTAAAAAACCGCCGCCACTGTCGACGACTTTTTTCCCTTGAACCTTGAGTTGTCTGCCCTGTGTACCAGCCACATCACTGGAAAAGTTTTGCTATGATCGAAACGGTAGATGGAAGGGGTGATGTAGATGATCTACTTGTCAAATGAAAGATCAGTATCCGATAGAAAATTAAATATTTCAATATTTGTAGAATAAATAAGATCTAAATCAAGAATTCCCAATTTTCCTCGAAAATTTGTTATTATTTTTAGGTCGTTTTCTATTTGTTGATGCCACTTATTTTATCGATATATTATTTATACCATTTTTCCAGCTGATTAAATTCTATAGAATATATTGAGATAAGAATAATTCTATGAAATTGTTCTACCCAATATTTTTTATTGAATTTTCCAATGTAGATCACTAAATCTATATGTCACTCAATACATTTGACAATGTTTTCAGATAAAATTGCAATTGTTACAAGTGAATAGAATAATAAAATGCGAACTTACTGTCCATTTTTCGCGTACGGATGAGCGACGAGCTTTGATTGTTTCAGAAGAAGAGCTCTCTGTCGATTTTTCTCAGCCCTTTCTTTGTACCAGTGAGGTGACTCTGCAGCTCCTTCAGCGGCTTCATTACCCTTTTCATCAGCCATGTTGAATGTTCTTCACGAATGTTCACTGCTTCTCTAGATATCAATTTTTTCCAATCACAACGGGACGCACTTTCGGTGCGAAAGGAGATAAATTGAGGGATAAATTGAAAAATTGGGTTATTCGTAACGCAATTGAAAAATGAGCGGCTCTAAATGTTTTTGACATATATTTAAGAGAGGAGGTTCTTTCAACCCCTGCTAATGTTCCAGCAAACAGTACGTCGACTATTTGTCGGCGAATTGTCGATACCCTGTTACATTTGAGATAGCGGTGGCAAAAATTGTTTCTGGGGTGTCTAGACGCTGTTCAAAATTAATTAATTACTTTTTCGTCACGCTGTGTCGCAAAATATTGTTCGCAACTGGTGAAAAAAGTGGTTTTTGACTCATGGGATTATATCACTCGTCTTCGGCTCGTGACATAAACCTCCCACTCGCCGAAAAACATTTTTTTCACTTGTTACGAAATATACTATTCTCTTTCTGCGTTCTGACTCTGACGAGTGATTCAGATTTTGCAGAACAATTTGAGATCATCATTCGTATTGAAAATTAATTCCTCAGCTTTTGATTGACCATCAGAAGAACCAATGGAGTAAATTGCGATTTAAACTATAAAAAAAAATAAAATTAAATATTAAATACCTGGATGATTATAAATCTGGACAACCTCGATTTAGGAACCTCGACGATTTATAAAGTTTCAACGATGATTTCAATACTTTCCGAACAAGTCAAATCACCGATAATCACAACAACAACAACCGAACGCCCTCTGGTACGATAAAGGTGGCACTTTTTTCAACCGTATCGTGCAGATTAGTGGTTAGCCACTCAAACCCCCCGACACTGCCGTACAAAACGTTGAGATAAAATACAAAAGAGAGAGTTATGATGGCATCAAAAGGATGGAAAGTGAGTAAACCCGAAAAAACCCCAAAGAAAGCCTCCGAATCTCTACAAATCAATCCTCACGACCACTTCCACTATTTCATAACTCGCCTAAAGACTTCTAAAACCACTTCACTTACCAATTATTCTCCCCAGGTTGTCCAGGCCCACATACCCTTGATTAAATTCCGGAAGGGCGGAACTGCCAGAGGTAATTACATGCAGTGTTTACTTGCCATTAAATTCACCTTTTCTGTTGGAAGTGAAAAAAAAAATGTTTTGCAGCAACGGGGGGCACGACGACAGCGCATTCTGCCGGTGCTGCGCCAGGGCCGGCCTCCAGGGGCAGTGCCACGGGTGCAACTGGACCTAATGTAGTCGCACGACCGACTATCGAGGACTTCCAACTGCCCCCGAGATATCAGAGGAGACCCATCGATGAAAAAGAAATTGCCTACATCAACGTAATATTTCATTAATTTTTAACAATCTATTTTTTTTTTTGTTCGTCTTATTTTCTCACGGAACTACTGACATTTTTTCCCCCTTTTTACTTCTTGTAACCAGGCGAAGAGAATTTTCATATTGTTTTCATAAATTTATTATTCGTTGATCTACCATGCATGCAAATTGATGGTAAAGTCCGAGCTGTACATCGTAATAGTAACAATTAAAAATATATTTTTTGTTTTTTGTTGCAGCGTGGCGGTCCTGAGTGATTACACAATCCCACAGATTGAGATTACTGATGAATAAATACACGAATATGAGGAGAAAATGATTTAGATTCTTAATTAATTTATTATGAAAATTTCAAGTTTGTGTTTGATGAATGAATAAATTATTTTCGTTGCACAATTCAAAGCATTCGTTTTTTTGTTCATGTAAAATGGTATTTGCCGTTTGTAATGACGTTTGGGGTAATGACGTTTGGGGTCCTTAGAACTCATGCGCCGACCTTGCTCTATTGACAGAAATAGCGCAGAAGTTAGTGAGCCACCGGTCCACCTCCATCTTTCCGCCTTGCGTTCGCATCAGCGAAGGCGAACAGTTCTTTCTGAATGTGACTAACGTGTAAATTTGTTGTAAAAAAATCCCAAAAAATTACAGAAAAAAAAATATACTAACCATGGAACGTACACGAACCTACGAAAGATCGTCGAACGAGGATGTGCGGAGAAAAGTGCCACAGGATGGAGAATTTGGCCCGAAAAAGACTATGCTAGTTTTGGCTATTGTTGCTGGTTGTTTTGCCGTGTTGTGGCCCAAAATTTTTTATCCCATGTTGACTGGACCCACCAATACCGCACACACGTCACCCGATGGATCTGGTATACTTGAAATATCATGTCATTTTGTTTTTGTTTATTGAGATATGTATACACATGAAAAAAATTTGCTAAAGACCTATGAAATTCACTAGGCAAGTGTGACAAAGTCATTATCAATTCAGAATGTAGATCAGGAGTGAGTATTTTACAATAGTCACTGAACATAAAATAGAACAATTTGACAACTCCAACCTTAAATATTACACATTATTCTTACATGAGTTTTGGAGTTGATTTTGGAATCTGAAAATGATAAAAAAGACTCAGATAATGGAAATGATCAAGTGTCCCTTTAACACTGAATACAGGGGATGAAATAGTTCAAGTCAAATTCGGTAGTCTTCAAGTACAAAAATCTAGGTATTGTTTTATTACTGAAAATATTTTGAGACAAGTATCTCCCACTCATACTGGAGACAAGCATTATACAGCTGACTTTGACAGCCAAGTCGAGCAAATTAAAGAGACAGAGTAAATTAAATTGACTTGTCGAAACAATCCCACCATAAAAAGTACATACACTTCTGATCTCGAGTCGAATCGAAAATATTGAAAGTCTGCCATGCAGTGCACGTTTCGGCTTATTTTTCAATAAATACGTCCATTCTAAGTTTCAACAGCTGTGGGGGTTTCCTCGGTATAAAGCAAAATTGAATTCAATCACTCACTCTGACATTGTTGCAGTTGAATATCAAAATTGATATTTTCCAAAGCATAATTATAAAATAATTTCATAATTTAATAATTGCATAATTTCCAAGCATAAAAAAAAATATGTTGATAAAAATTGATTTTAACTGATTGCTTAATTTTTCAAATTACAGCCAAAATAATTATTTCATTTTGATCAAACCAAATTTCCGACATGCGAGGATCATAACTGCGTGTGGGAGATGTGGTTTTATAAAAATCAAGAAATCATTTTGTCGGTAATCAGAAAAATTAATTAGGTCATGGCAACTCGAGAAGACGATCTGTAATAATAAAATTCTACATTTCGATTCCTTCTGTCATTATTGGATAAATTGTTCTTGGCAAAAATTGTATATCCCTCTCAAATGAATTAATTTTTGGCAATAATATTGTTTCCCTCAGTCTATCTATACTAATAATAACAATGATAAAGTCATGTTATTAAATAATAATCCAAGAGGCATTAGTCAGATAATTGTCATAAATTTCTACATAATATTGTATATTATCAGTCTGCTGCGATTTGATATTCGAGAGTGACGTAAATACGGTGGATATCCTCCAAGAGATGTGTCAAAACATATTGAAACACCATCAGATTGATCCACGTGTGCGAGATGCACTGAGAACAAATAAATTAACACCTCAGAGCGCGAGTTTTTGTCGTGACGAGGTTCTGGCCCGATGTGGCATTGACTTGTCATCATTTTTGGCGGAAAAGGAGAGACTGGGAAAAACGTATAAACAAGTTATAGAGGAGATAAGGTCCTTCAACAGTTCACTGTGCCTCAGGAATAATTTTGGTGTTCCTCTAGCACAACTGGGAACTCCGCATCTCATAAGATATCACATATTAATGCCCCACAGTAAGGAAAAATTGGTGTAACTGAATATAATTGATTGACACGCTTTAGGAAATTGAAAATAACAATTGTGAACTTTTCTATTCGTGGATTAACGAGGAAAAAATAATATTTTAGCGGCTTTCTCCTTCCCAGAATCAAATGGAAACTACAGATTCCACCTTTAAAAAGGTCAGCGAGTATATATGGATTGTGAGCTCGAGCTGTCCATTTAACACTGGCGAATTGCCAAATAATCACCCTGTGGCTGAGATTTTTTTCAAGAATATATTTTCCGACTTTGTTTAATAACATGTGTAATCCAGACATTATGTTTGTATTATTTTCAGAATTAAATTTAAGATCATTTCAAGGGGAGATGGAAAATCAGATTTTTTCCCGTCTGCTGTGATTGATGAGATGAGGAGGGAATTACTGATTTTCTGAGTTCCATTCTATTTGTGTTATCTGTTTACTTTCCTCTGAAAACCCTAGTCATTTTTTGATGGAAATGCTTTGACGTTGACGTCACTCTCATGTAGGAGTATTTACGTTTGTTTGATGTGACTAGAACAAGACTGACAGAGTTTTTTTTTTTCCTTTTTTGAGTGTGGTGTTCTCCGCTTTTCTACTAATGATTTTTTATGTTATTTAACTTTCTACGAATACACTCGAGTTAATTATTGCTTTTACGGATGCTAAAAGTTAAGAGGAGTTTTTCGCGAATTCGCTAGACAGTTCTAATAGATTTCCCTTAGTTTCTGTCATTTCTGTTGAAATATTTAATAGAAAAACAAAATCGAATTACATATAATTTATATAAAATTTATTCTATTGATATCTTTTCTGTAGAGCTTTATTTGCTTGGATTTTCTATTTTTCTTCTCCTCTTTTATCTAGAAATTTCGAAGCTCCGAGCCGAACAAATTCTGTAGAAGATCAATTCTGTCGATGATTTTTACAGAATATTTTCAACATATTTCGAACATTTAAAATTCAATAGAAATCTAATAGAATTGCTAGCACGTTTGCTGGGAATTTCTTGGAATTTTCTCGTGTAGAATAAAAGTGTTGTTCTGCTTTCCAGCCACTCGGTTTGATTTTCATGGAAATAACTATTCTCTTTGCAGCTCCCTTAAGACAAGAAAGACGACTGCCACCTCATGCTGGGGGTTTACATCCAGCAATGAGAGAGCGTGGTAGAGCGATCCCCACATCACACATAGTGCCGCGGGTGGATGGCAGACCAGAACACGTGGTTGTACAGAAAATGAGACCGCCAATGGGTGGACCCGGACGAGTTGTACCACCGCCAAGTGGCGGTGGCGGTGGCACTATGGGGATCATATTGCCATTGTATACTATTGGAATTCTCCTCTTCTTCCTTTACACTATTGCTAAGGTAAAGTACTCAATACTTTCAGAAAATAATGTCATTCCTTCTTTTTCTAAAAAGCCATTTTTCAACAGTTGGGAATTAGGTAGGGGGTATGCGTTCCACATTTTTAAGGTAGGACAGGGGGATTAATGGGTGGAAAGGATTTTGGATAGGTGGAACTTCCTTCTCAATATATTTAGTCCACAAATAATTGAAGAATCAAATAAAGAAATAAGCTATTTCGACAGAAATTTTAATTGAAAGTCCATACAAATTCTGTAAATTCTTATTCAAATTCTATTGAAAAATTCGATTTACTTTTGGTGGGGACTCAATCGGATATAATTTTTATAAAATTATGTAGTGAATTAGAATTCACTACAATTCTTCATTATTATTGTTATTATTCATTATCCATATATAGCCGATTAGGCTTTTTTTTTATAATTGCGGTATCATGGGCCGTCTTCCTCTCCAGCCATGTCGCATTGTACCCCAGGAGCTGTACTCCATGTACAGACTCTGCCGGTGACCAAGGGAAACGATGGAAAACCTTGGCCGACATGGCGTCCATCAACCAAGCTTCATCGGGGAAACTTTTCCTTCAATGATTCTTGGTGTCTAGACTCCTGTTCGATAGTTTCCGAGAGATTAAAAATTCCATGCCTAAAGCCGGACTTGAACTCCACTCGGGCTCCGCCGTCCGGCCGTGCGCATTAACCAACTCGGCCACCGTCGTCGGTTCTAGAATTCTTTACTATATTTTTTGTATTAATCTACAATGTTATTACATGGAGGGATATTTTTATGTTTCAGATACTGAGAAAAAATTCAAACAACGAAATTTACCAGGATTATCAAAACCCCGAGGCAGAAAGGGAGTTTAGGGACCGTGTTTTCAACCCTGAAATTCTCACCACTGCAATTACGGGTACTAATTATTATCGGAAAGAGAGATCGCCCTCCCCCAAGCAGCCACTTCCCACCATTCAGGAGCTTCAAGCGCGTAAGTCGTCATTAATTACTGTACTACCTTATCAAGGACTTTTTTTTCATCACACTGAGAAAAGAATTGATTGGCGGTAGATAAAACAAATTAATTCTGCCTGTCACCACTAATTACTCGAGGACAAATTAATTTCGAGCACCATTTCTAAGCTATTACATACTCCCATTAATATTTCGCCTCCGGAATTAATTTACTTATGAGATTTATAATTGTTTGTGGGCAAACCTCACTTTCCGCGTATTGTGATCAAAAATAGGGTTCGATACTCGCGAGAAGTGGATTTTTTGTCTGGTGGGATTGGGTAACTCGTCTTCGGCTCCTGCTATAGACCTCTGAAGTACGTGACTGCACAGGTTTTTATTAATTAATCTATTTGAATTAATGATAAAAGCATAGCCACGCGTTTACAACATACAATTATGTAAGCACATCGTGCGGTTTTAATTAATCATCAACTTCCAGCATTTCGTCCTCAACGTGTGTGGTTACATCACTCGCCTACGACTCATGCTGCGAACCCCACACACGTTAAAAACGAAATTAACCCACACGTGCTGAAACATACTATTTTGAAATACCTGCCCAAAAAGTTCACTTTTCGGTACCGGTTTTTGTGCTTAAAGTGGTACTTTTTCGCACAGTGTCCGTATACGTCAGAAATGCGCTTTACGCACTCGAATTTCACTTTACACACGATCTTGACTTTTCCGCACTCCGCACACAAAAAAAACACTTTGTCCTCAAACCTCCCCTCAAAGTGAATTTTGGCAGGTAT
>JAPYZM010001079.1:0-21687 GCA_030522845.1 Psyttalia concolor
GGGGATGAGTGAGTAAAGAGTTATCGCGTATTTTATCACTTCAAGCTGCACTGGAGGTTGAACGAATTTCGTGATTGAAAATCCAGAATTCTGTTGAAAGATCAGGGAAAACCGGAAATTAAAATTCAGTTTTTCCCCTGAAAATGAATATGAAATTTTCCAAATTTTCCAAATTCATTGGTAAACCAAAACACGAGGTTCGATTTCAGGCAAAATAATTCGTGCAATACAAACCTGAAGGCTATATTTCATTAAAAATTCCACATTGACGTTTTGGATTAGATTTGTTTATAGCCAGATAAGGAAAGTAAATGAAAAATATGAGATTTATACGATTCATTCAAAATTTTTCTTCAGAAAACATCGAGCGTATGACGTGTCTCGTACCTCCAGACTAAAAAAAATTAGTCTCTAATATTTTTCAAGCAATCATTTGATGAATAAAAAATATCGCCTGTAATTCTCGCGATCAAAAATTCCCCAATTACCCAATTGTCAGTGGAACTTGAAATTTTCATAGTTTTCCGAGCTCCGAAGGCCGTGTCCCAGCCCAAAAAAATCAATTCTCCCCTACTCACAGTTCTCCCTCTGAATTCCAGCTGTACGTCGGTCAAGAATCCTCGCGGATGTCAACCTCCTACGACCTGATGGCCCGAGAGTCCTGGGAGGAATCAGAAGGTTCGGACAATGAGTCCGGAGTTCCGCTCCTCGACAGTCGTTCGCTGGCCACCCACTTCACATCCTCCCTCTTCCTGGACCGAGACCGCAAGCCGCCCACAAAGCGTACGTTCAAGTGTTCCCTCTGCTCGGAGGTGTTCGACTGTCCAAAGGAGCGCCGAGTCCACAGTACAACAGTCCACAAGGAGGCAGGACCCTCCAACAGTAGCAGCAATAGCGGTCCCCTGGACCCACCCGAGGCGAAGGACATAAAACTCCTGGAGGGCCGAATGAACGTCTTCGAGGAGATCTTTGTCCCAGGAATCCACGTCCCCCCCTACCACCAGTCCCAGCCTCCCCTCCTCCACCAGCTCCAGCCGCCCCAGCAGCCCTCAGACCTCACAAAACCCGACGACGAAAAAACCGAGCCCACCACAGGCCTCGAGATCTCCTGCGCCATGTGCTCCCAGAGATTCTCCTCCGAGCGCTCCCTCCAAGTCCACCATCGTCGAGTACACGGTACAGAAGTAGCCAAACGCCTGCACGACATCTCAAAATGTCAAATCTGCAACGAAGAATTCCCCTTAGTAGCACAATTCAATGCTCACCTCAAAATCCATCCCCTGGAGTGCTCCCAGTGTGGCAAGTACTTCTACCGAAGGCAGAACTTCAAACTCCACATGAAACGTCACCTGGGAATCAAGCCCTTCCCCTGCACAGTCTGCGACAAGGCTTTCCTAACCAAACAAAAACTCGAGGAACACATGAACGGCCACACCGGCAATGCACCTGTCAAGTGCAATCTGTGCAATGAGACCTTCAGAAGGTACTCTAACCTCACCCAACACAAGAATCGTCATCACCTCAACATAAAGAGAAAGCTCAAGGACTACATCTGCCATTGTGGTGAGGTATTTCACACGAAGAAGAAGCTCGCCTGGCACAAGGAGACCCACGACGAGAAGCCCAAGGCCTGTACCTACTGCAACGAGAGGTTCATTCACATGGCGAGTCTCACCAGACACATGAGGAGGGCCCACAACAGGCGATTTGTGCCGGACGCCCAGAGGGAGAACGAAAATGTCGAGTGCCCCATATGTAAGTGCATTTATCTCAGATCGTCCCTGTCGGTTCACATGAGAGTTCACAATGGCGAACGTCCCTACGAGTGCCAAGTATGCTCAAAAGCATTCAGCACTAAGTGGAACTTGCAGTTGCACAAGTGGACTCATGCTGCCCGAAGTACTAAACCTTACAAGTGTAATCAGTGCAGCGCAGCTTTCTATAGACACAGTGATTATACTGCTCACATGAATTCTCATAGGAATGTCAGGCCCTACACTTGTAATTACTGCGGGGCCCAGTTCATTAGGAAGTACAATTGTCTTAGACATGTTAAGGAGCATGAGGAGAATAAGCAGTATACCTGTGATGTTTGTAGTAAGACATTTCACAGGTCTTATTATCTTAAGGAACATTTGAGGGTGCACAGCGGAGCCAGACCCTACACTTGTCACATTTGCGGCAAGAGCAGCAGCACCAAGAGCAATCATAATAAACATGTCAGGATTCATCATGCTAGGGAACCGGTTAATACGGAGAATTGAAAGGTTCAGGGGCGACGGCGACGGGGGTGGCGAAATGAGAGTTATTTTGAGACTTGAGAGGGGGGTTGAGATGGCTCGAAGGACAGTTGAGACTTGTGGGGATAGATGTCGCGGTATGGGGGACTTTTTTTTGGGGTTCGAATCAGGAAAAATCCAGGAGGTGATGGCAATCGGGAAATATTGCATCATTTTCAGATTTCAGGAGTTGTAGAAGAAGGTCTGAAGGAGTGATTCGGAGAGGAAGGAGCGGATTGGGGGGTTGACAGTCTCAATTTTACAGTTGGAGATGTTAATTTTTTTTTAGGTATTCTAAGACTCGTCTGGAGACTTTGGAGAGTCTTTGACGGTTTGAGGGGTTTCAATTTAAGACTGGATCGTCTCGATTGGTCTCTTCAAGATCTCAAGGTTTGAGGTAATTGAAAGTATCAATTAAAGATTATTAGTCTCAAAATAGAGCCTTTATCATTTTTCTTATCTCAAAATTTAAAAAACAAACAACTTGAGACTTTCTCAAGTCTCATTTTGAGACGTGTAAAAATCGTCATTTGATTATAAGTCTCGGAATAAACCTCATTTTCTGGTGTTTTAATGAATTTTCAATTATTCCTGGTTTTTCAGAATAAAAAAGAACATATTTTTCAAATTAATGCGAAGAAGGGACTGAGGGAGGAATAGGGGATTATTTTAGTCTCTTTAAAAAATGGGTGAATGTGTTTTGGGGAGTTGAGATGGCTTAGAAAGTCATCGAAGGAAGTAAAAACACTAAATATTAATGAGAAAGTGATTTGAGTCAGTGATTAATTGACGTGGGAAGTGGAGAACTAGATGAGTTTAGTTCAATGTCAGAATTTTTCTTGATTTTTTTGGATGTCTCCGGAGGCATTTTAAGGACAATTACAACTATTGAAGAAGATTCAGTAGTTAAATACGCAACACTGAGTTTGCAATTATTATTTGAGATTAATTGTTTGTTTGTTTCTTCATTCAGTTGAGATTTTTTTGTGGATTCTGTAGTGAGAGATGTGGGAGACGATGATTAACCGGAAAAAAAAGGTCGATTCAATTTTTGCAATTGATCCCTCTCACCTCTCCACAACTGAATAAACGTTGTTTTTAATTAGTAAAATTTTGTTGACTCGATGCTCGATGAATGAAATTCGTCCATCGATCGTGACTTAGATAAATTAGCTAAAGTAAATTAATGGAAACAAAGAAAAAAAAACAAGTGAAAATATTCTGTTGTGGTTTAAGATCCAGTGACTTGGGACCCTAATCACTTAAGGATACTAATTAATAAGTAATCAATACCCAGGCATCAACAAAACAATTCAAGTCAACTCCAATCGTTGACAGGAGTAAATAAAAACGTTGAACATTTTGTGCTGACAGGGGACGAGAAGCGAATGAAAAAACGTGAATTAAAACGAAGTAATGATAAGAAAACATGAAAAAAAAAAACGTTTGCCAACTAATAGTAAAATAATTTAATACATAAAGGATAATTAATCGATACTATAGAGGGGAAGAATAACTACTACATAACATTAATGAAGTCCTTTACGTGTCAGTCGTTGTAAGTGGGGTATTTTTTTTTACTGTTTTACAAATTGAAAAACAAAATAACATTGTGGTAAGGACAATTGTTATTGTCAATCGGTGTTCGAGTGTAACATGTATGGGACAATGTTAAAATGATAAAGGGAGAAACAAACTGTTTGATTAAATAATTATTAAAGCAAGGGAAGTAATTAAGAGAGAGAGTCAATAAATATTATTTCTCTCAGCTGAACAAATGTCGACAGTTTTCGGTGAAAATTCAATTCTCACCCGAAAAGTCTGACTAGATTTTCCTCCAGGCATTTGGGGAATAATGAAACTCAAGTTTGAGATGAGAATTGTTTGCAACAATGAATTCATTATTTTATAAATATCTTAGAGTCGAGGGGATTGGGCAAATGTAAAAAGATAAATCACAAGTGAAAAAAAATTTTACCGATTATCATCAGGACTCAACACTTATAATATAACAAAAATAATACAATTACAATAGCCAATCGCTATTACCTTAGTTGTTATTCTTCTATATTTATATATTTTGCAATGCATAAGGTGATCAACTATTGGTATAAATAATTCCAATACTAAGACTGATCGATGTTGGTTCTTCGTACTGCTCTCTGCAAGAAATTATCGAATGATTTAATCGATTTATCGTATTTTAATCCTCTTCTTCATCAATTCAACAATTGTAACGTTTTTTTTTACTCGTTGAGGCTATTAATTAATCACTAATTTACGGGTCTGATTAATTGGGAGTTATGGGGGGGAGTTGTGAATATGATTGGAGGACTGGAGAATTTTAATGGGTCCAATTTTTCATTCATATTTCACTCTGCTGGATAGTTAGTATCAACAGAGCTGGGCAAAATACTATTTGCAATAATTAATTGATTATTTTTCTTTTAAATTTGAAGTGATTTACGAAGAAATTATTTTGTAAAAATCCAAGAATTTCAAAGAACAATTTTTTTTTGTGTTTTAATTTTTCAATGGGCCCAACTTGGAATGTCTATTTGAAATAGTTTTTTAGTTGATTTTCGGCCAGTAGGGCCCGGCTCTGGACACCAATCAATTTCTTCGAAGCTGTACCAAAATAATAAACGAGTTAAGATTATTGTCCTTGACGTGGGGAAGGGAGGGCTCTGTTTCTGAAGGGAGCAGTATGAGACACATTAGACTGCCTGAGACATTTTTGGAATGAGAAATGAATTCAGTAGAGAAAATCTACAAAATTATCGATTTTTTTTTCTGCTAATCATGGGGTTAAGGAAAACGTGAGGAGAGGATTTTTTTGTTTCATTTGTCAGAGATCATGACATGAGAAAATCACATTTGTCCGATAAGATCTCATTGAAATGAATAATTGTCGTCATTTCTCTACTGAATTATGAGAATTGTGAGCATAATATTATGAAAACGAAATTGGTATTCCCCGCGAGATAAATTTTTAGAGTTTCATGAAAGAATAATTAATTGCCAGACAATTAACGAATTAAACAATCACAAGAAATTGATGTTAATGATCGAGAAACCAGCATCGATGTCCAAACGTGCAATTTGTGTTAAATATTAGTTCAATTGTGAATAACAATTAGGAGGGGGGGGAAAAATGTGAACAGGATGGAGTGAAAAATCCTTGGGAATAACAAAAATATGTATTCATAATTCATGAACGAGTTAACGAAGGTAATACTGTACATAATGTAAATATGTATATCACTTCTATTTTATAATAGGGCCAATGCGAGTAAATAATATTGAAAATTAAACAGAATAATAATGATAGGTAAGGAGAGGATTAAGATTTCGGGGTGAATTTCGATTACGTGATAAGGACAACAAATTGATAAGATTCTTACTATGATTGAAGGATAAAGATAGGATAATTAATTAATTATTAATGAAAAACAAAAGTTAATAAAGAAAAAAAAATGCGAATACTACATGATCCTTTAAACACGTGTACACCTTAATAAAGTTATGTATTGAGGTACTTTTTAATGAAAGAAAAACTATGTTTCTTAATTTTTTTAATTGTCGTTCTTCTCTTTATTTTTATCGTAATTTGTCGTAACTCTTTTTTTTTTTAGGAAGGGAGGTTTTACCTTTCTTTCGTTCATTATTGTTTCAATGTTGTAATGTTGTACCACGTGTGTACATTAAAGAAGAAGAGAATGTTGTACATATATACATTATCAATTTTTGCATTTGTGTTTTTATTTATGGTCCTGTCGTCCTCTCGTTGATTTTTTGGGGTGAGGTGGAGGTGTTTGCTTGTCTTGGAGTTATTTTGGTGTCTTCATTGGTCCATTTAAAGAGAAAAAACACGTCTTGGAGAGTAGAAAATTTAATTTACGTGCCTCCTCAAGATTACATGATTTCTTATTTAAAATTCGATAAATAATTAATGTTTTAATCATCTCATATCAAAATCTAGTCAATTATTCGTGTGGAGTGAATACACAATTTTCCAATTTCATAAAATAATGTCACTGTATGGTTCAGGTTGAGATATTAACTTCAAATGAAATTGTTTTGTCGTTTCTCGTTGAATTGAAATTTATTATTCGATTTTTTTTATTTCACTGTATACTTTCTCCGGTTTTTACGGATTTTTTGCTTCCAGATATTATTTTGAGAGTGTACCTGCGCGGCCACCCATCCAAGTAGTGATCACGCTCAGAGTTAATCAACTTTTCCAATGTTAAGCCTGCTCCCAATGCAGTGCGCTAATCCGTAGAGCGTAGTTAAATTAACAAACAACGGTACCCAAGAGTAAAAAAATCAATTTTCTTTATTGATCAATAATCCATGATTTCCTTTTTTTTACAATTCCACAAAAGACTCTTAAATATTCTAACAAAGAAAGACAATTACCTGACGAATATTAACAATTTAAAAATACACGATTCTCTTTTCCCGATTCCTAAATTAATTTAAAAATAATGCCATAAATTTCCTACAATAACTAGTTTAAAAAATCAGATTGACCTTATCTTCTTCTTCTTCTAAGATATATAAAAAACTCTTATTTATCACAAATACATAATTCAGAAAACAATTCACAATTATTTCAGTACATAAAAACACTTGATTGATTAAAAAAAATATATATAAAAATCTAATAAAATTAATACTTTGATTCAATATTTACAACTGATCAGTAATTAAAAATTCCCTTCCTAAGATAGACATAATTTACAATTAAAATTGAATGATCAGTACTGAAAAAAATCCATTTACTGGAATATTAATAATTTCTGCTAAAATATTTTATAAACATCCCTAATCTCCTCGATACTCTTCAAGATTTCCCCAGGAGGTTCCCACCTTGACCCTCACCGGCAGTGGGACCTTGAGGCCAACCCGAGCCACTCCTTCCATCCCCTCTTTGATGATCCTGACAACCCTCGCCAGGTCGTTCTGATTGACCTCATAAATCAGTTCATCATGCAGCTGGAGAACGAGGAAGCCCCCCTTGGGCCCATCATCTCTGCTGCTCCTGAGCTTCCTCCTAACCGGCATCTGCGACATGACAAGTCCCCCCTCAAACTCCCTGATCATCTTCCCATCGACATCGACCATGGCCTTCTTGGCGAGATCTGCAGCCGACCCCTGAACCTTGGTATTGACAGCCTGCCTCTCCGCCTGCCCCCTCTCCCCAGGAACATCGCTCCTCAATGCTGGAAGACCTCTCCTCCTCCCCATCAACGTCTCGACGAACCCATCCCTCCTGGCCTGTTCAACGACCTCAGACAGCCAAGCTTTGACCCCAGGATAACTCGCCATGAATCTTTCCATGAAGACTTTGGCCTCGGCCTCGTCGACCTGGAGAGCCTCAGCGAGACTCCTCGCTCCCATCCCATAGATCATCCCATAGCACAACTGCTTGGTCCTCTGCCTCATTCCATCATCAATGTTCCTCTCGTCTTCATTATACCACTTGGCCGAAATATTTCTGAAGACATCGCCAGGTCTCCTCAGGGCCTCCAGAAGCCTCTCCTCCCCCGAGAAATGCGCCAGAATCCGCAGCTCCAACTGACAGTAATCAGCAGACACTATCACATTCCCCATACTTGGAACAAATGCCGTCCTGACACTGACGACAATGCTACTGTCAGCAGCATCAAAGTCCCGGGGAACATTCTGAAGGTTTGGTTCGTGCATGGAGACCCTCCCAGTCGCCGTGTGCGTCACACATGTTCCGTGGATCCTCGAGGATTTCTCTGCGATCGTCAGCAGAGGACAGATCATCTTACTGCGCGTGGCAGCGAGCTTTCTCCAGGTTGTCACCAGCTTAGCTATTGGATGACTCGAAGCATCGAGAGCGGCTTTATTGGTACAGACTTTCTTCGTAGTGTCCATACCCAGGACTCCAGCCACGCTCTTCGACGAAGAGAAGTTAAACTTTTTCCCTGCTAAGTTGTAAGCTTTCGATTCAATGGAGGACAGCTGCTGCTGGATGACTGAAGAGAGTTCCTGGAGAATTGGCAGGCTCACACCAAGACCTGTGAGCTCCATTCGAGCTAGCAAAACCACTGTCGCCATCTCGAGGTCTTCGAAGGTCTTCAATAATCTCGTAGAGATCTTCTCTAGCTTCCTCGAGAGAGCCTGTACCATCCAGAAGGTTAGCAGGGCTTCTGTTGAGGCCCTGAGATCGCTGGAGGTCGAGCTCTTCAGGTTCAAACCAGGGCCGGAAGGCCCTGGCAAGGGCCCCAGTCGATGGAGGATGCCCAGCGCCTCTGGCAGATGCTCGTGAACTAGATTTGTGAAGCTTTTCTCGGGAGAGTCTGGGTTCAGCAGCCAGTCAGCTACTTGAGGATCTAGAAACCTACAAGAGGGAGTGATACCACAGCACCTGAAGAGGGTTTTGTAAGTTTCCTTCGTTGAGAAGCACCTGATGACAATCCTTGATCCCAACAATTCCGTTAAGAGGGTCACCCTCTCTTTCATAGGGACTCTGTTCACCTCAGAAGAGTTCTCGAACGAGAGGAAGTACACAGACTTTCCCCAGGACATGGCCACTCCACAGAGACGTCTGTCATTGTGAACGCAGGTCTCAACCCGTCTCGATCGTTTTCCAGGTTCTTGGAGGCTCGAGGTCCCGATTATCTTCGTCCCAATCGTAATCGTATCCCTCCGATACATGTCACATGCCAGAGCCATCGAGATCTCTGATCTGGAGGTCAGCTTGTGGCTGAATTCACTGAACTTGGACTTCTCCGTGATGTTGATGATCCCTACATCCTTGAAATCTGGTTTCTTGCGCTTCGCTCGCTGAACTTTCTGATCCCTCTGGGTCTTAAGGACTGTTTTCGTTTTGGATGGGTTTGTCTTCTTGGTTAGCAGGGTCTCCTCGTCAGAGTTGATGATCACGCTCTCAGTGCTGCAGTCATCGCAGACAAAACTCGTCAAGTCGTACGTCTGCTGACGGAGGAAGACCTTTGGGACTATCGTCTGGGTCCTCATGGCTGTTCTCTGGGTCTTGATCCTTATCGATTCCAGCTTCATCCTGGTCCTCGTCCTCATGGCACTTCCTGTTCTGTCTACACTCTGGGAAGCGACGATTATGTCGTCCTCAGACTTGTTGGACACTGTGGACATCCCCCCAGGACTGTTGTAAGATATAACGCCGATAATCGGGGATTTGTCCATTCCTGGACTACTCAATTTCCTTTTCGAAGTCTTTCTGAGCTTCTCCAGACTTGACTTCTCTTTAGAAACGAGTTTAGTCTGCGCGGGTGGCGGTGGAGTCTTCAGCTTCTTCAGTTTTTCGAGGACTCCATTCGTGTTGTTCCAGGAGTCCTCGTCCCAGACTAGGGATTTACTGCGGTTCTCCTCGGCTACTGAGACTGGACGAGACAGCGGCGCCTCTGGCTTGACGAATTCTTGAGCTTGAGGGTTGTTGGACGTATTTGTGGACGACTGAAGATTGAATGATGACAGTTCAGTGTCCATGAAGACTGAATTGTCGAGGTCAATGACGTTCTGCTCCAAGATATTGTATTCCTGAGTGTCCAGACCTAAACTATCCCCGAAAAGACTTGGACTTCTGGATGTCGAGGATTTGGCTAAGGATATTCTCAAGGAGCTCTGTGGAGTTTTCGACGGCTCCGCTGGTATTGATTCTGCCGGGGCTTCGGTTGATGGTCCATGATCTGCAGTAGTTTCTATTGAAGGGACCACTCCGGAAACTTCTGCTAGGCTGCAATTAGGCTTTTCAGACGCCTCCACATTGACTCCTCCCGTTTCTTGTTGAGGTTCATCCTCTCTCGAAGGCTCTACACTCTTATTTCTCTCTCTGATATCACTGATGCACGCAGACCCATCAGAAACATTCCCAAGCGGATCCAAACCTCTGCCAGACGAGCTCAAGCTCTCTAACCCTGACTCTACTCTCACCACGACATTTGGCTCTTCAACCCCGGTATGAACCGAGGCAGAAGTGCTCCGGCTTCCGCTCCCAGATCCATTCCTCTTCTCCCAGTGTACGCCCTCCACCCCCAGCTCATTCTGCACCATCACCCGGGCTTCCTTGACAATAAGAACAGCGGCTTCTCTGGGAGTCAGTCCATCCCTCCCCGTCACGAAGATCGTCCTCATCTGTCTTCTCCTCTCCGCGCCGAATCCATCCTCCCCCAGCTGATCTCTCTCACTCTCAAAAGGAAGGGCCTTATGAAGTGCCCTCTCGACATCCAACTCATCAGCAACCGCGAGCTCTGCGACTGTGGTAATCCCCTCCTTGAAGAGACTCCTAGCCCGCAAGCCGTTCAACGACGGCAGCCTCAAAAGATCCAACAACTCCCTGCAGACCCCGAACTGTAGCCTCGCCTGGAACTGCGACACCAGAATCTCAACGCAATTCCAGCCTAGTTTCTTACAGAACTGCGTCACCATCCCCGCAAAAGTCGCAGCTGTCTGCTGAAGACTCTGAATGATCCCTCGACAGCACGAGTACTTCTTACAGACGACATTCAGAGGGACCTCCCTCACCAAATCATGAAGAGCCAGAGCTGTATAGAACCTCTTATGAACATCCAGGGACTTCCCTTGTCTAATGTTTCCCGTCGTCGCCCTCAGGATGAAGGTCTCGCTGACTCCCACCAGCTGTCCAACTCTTCTGTCGCTCTCTGAGATGTCCCGCCAGATATTGTGAAAGATGTACCAGTCGATCTGGCCGATGAGACTGCTGGAGCTGAACGGGGTGACGAGGTAGATCACGTGGAGTTCCGTATCAAGGACGAAGCACTTTCTGGCCTTCTGCAGCTCCTCGAAGAGGAAGAGGCCGTCCTTCGGTGGGACTGACGCCGCCAGGCAGGCCTTCCCAAGCTGAGTCGCCACCCACCGACGATCCCCAGACTCGGAGACCTGAGGCAGGAGGAGCTCGTTTTCAACTAAGAAGTCGACTGCCGATTTGGTCGCGGTTTCCACTCCTCCGGGGAGTTCTGTAAAGCTCAGCAAGGTGCACCTGGTGTAGAGGAGGATGTCTTCGAGGGTGTAAGCTACCTCGGACGCCACTGCCTCCAGGAGACTTCGGATCAGAGGCCCCGAGCCCTGGAGGCACGACTCGATTGGCTGAAGGGAGGACTTGAGGAGGTTCTTCAGGGCGGGCTGCTCATTCGGCTTACAGATTAGAATGCTCTCGCCAGCCGTGTCCTTTCCCATTCGCCCGGCGCGACCGATCATCTGTTTGTAAGTCAGGGTGTCGATCGGCCGGCCGTGGAACATTATCGTACGGATGATGACGCGTCTTGCTGGCAGGTTTACTCCGCTGCTCAGGGTTGATGTTGCTGTGAGGATTCGCAAGGCTCCAGAGCGGAAAGCTCCCTCGATGACGTCGCGCTCGTCCATGGTCAAGCCTGCGTGGTGGTATGCCACGCCGAAGGAGACCGTTGACCTGAGGACGCCGTCGAGACCGCAGGGAGCGCGCTTCAGTTGCTCCAGGGTGTCCATGATCGTGTCACGGTTCAGTTGGGAGCGCAGGGTAAGGCCGACTGGAGTGTCTGCCCTGCCAAGCTGGGAGAAGCAGTTGGAGATCTGCTGGGCTAGGGTCTCGCACCAGTTCTTCGTGGGACAGAAGATTAAGACGCTGTGACCGTCGCCGATGGTCTCCAGACAGAGAGAGATTATGTTGTCGGGGTCTTGAGGGAGTTGAGCATGAGGGGCCAGCGTCTTTTGCGGGATCAGCTGATCGTCGTAGATGGTGGGACCTATCTTGCAGAGTTCCTTCAACGGAACCGGACGGAAGTCCGTCTTGAAGAGCTCGGCGTCCAGCCACTTCGCCAGGACGTCAAGGTTGGGGAGGGTCGCCGACATTCCTATCAGCTGGATTTTAATGGTTTCTTCTTTCAGGGACATGTACTTGAGCTTCGTTAGGAGGAGTTCCAAGAGGTAGCCTCTGAAGGGGTCTCCCAGGAGGTGGAGCTCGTCAATGACGACTGCTCCGAGGTCCCCTAGATCTCCTGCCTCCATCATCTGGTTTATCAAGGAATTTGCTTTTTCAATTGTGGCTATCGCAACGTCTGTTGAGGAGAAACCCCCGGGGGGCTGAACTCCTCCCATGAACCCCTCCACGCGTACACCAGAGTCTGATAACAGGTCCTAGAAGGAGAGGGCCGAAATTACCGGAGTGATTTAGTGCGTCACGCGATGGGAGAATTCGTGGAGTGAGTTGGAGGTGCGTAATAGTATATTTCGGAACAAGTGCAATAATGGTATATTTCCGGCCTGTCGTTACGGGGTTTTTTGACTCGCGTGGTTGGCCGCCTCGCCTACGGCTCGGCTTACCAAACTCCACGCGAGTCAAAAAAACCCCTAATGACAGCCCAGGAACGATATTTTTCCGGAGCGATTTTCACTTTTTCGAGATCGGGTAAGCCGGCCCGTACCAATACCCGGACGAGGAAAAGTGAAGAGCAGTACGGAAAAGTGATTTTTGGCGAGTGGGAGGGTTATATCACGAGCCGAAGACGAGGAGTCGTCGGGTCGAGTCGTAATTTTGCAGGTGAGGACGGCTGGGCAACTTTTCCTCCCTAGGTCAGAAATATTGATGAAGAGGTCTTTGAGAGTTCGATGCACTGGCCCTAGAGACCCAACTGATTTCACTAGTTCCTGTCCTCGTTTTAAATTAATATCATTCTCGACCGTAATTGCCTGGGGAAATAGAAGGAGAACTACCTCCCGTTTATCTCCTTACCTGGAAGTAGTACATCTTCTCGCGGACGACAGATACGAAGGGCAGGATGAAGATGACCTTCTTCCGGCGTTCGATGACAGTTTTGATGACCAGGATTTCTGAGACGAGAGTCTTCCCGGCGGAGGTGGGAGCAGAGTAGACGAGGTTCTTGGAGTGGCTGAGGATGTTGGGGGTGCAGAGGCAGGCCACCTGCCAGGGGAACATGGATTGGAGCCCCCTCGAGTGGTACTTGAGGAGGATTGAGAGAGGAAGACCCCAGGAGGACAGTTTCAATCGATCCTGGGTGGACACGAGCGACGGGGAAGCGATCGATGAAGGGTTAAGGGATTCTGACCTCGAGGATGAAGGCGAGGGGTTCTGCAGTTCCTGGGGAACCACCGGACCTCCAGAAGTGGAGGGTTTCGAAGGATCTGGGGAGGATAATAATGAGGGTGAGAGGATCATCGAGTTCCGGACGGCATTTTTCCTGGGAGATAATCCTGAAGATGCTGAGGGCTTTCGGGGCGGCTTGGGAGGGTCTCGAGGCTCTTCCGCGGGTTTTGTTGATAATGAGGCCACAGGAATTCTTCTGTCTTTGGAATCTGCTGATGATGAGGCTTTCTGGGGGATCTGGAGATGATCTGGACGTCTGGATGACGAGGACGAACCAGGTTTGATACCATTTTTTACGTTTTTTGTTGGGTCCCCTTGTTTCTGAAGGCTTTGGAGATGGTTCTGACGTCCAGCAGAGGATTTTGAAAGATCTGGAGAGAACTCTGGGGGAATCATTGGATTTTTTGGCAGATTTCTTGTGGTTCGAAGTGGGAGTTTTGGATGTTGCGGGATTAATGAAGGCTTGTTGAGGATCTTAGACGTTGGGAGTTCGACCTGCTTTGGCCTTGATGACGAGGGACTAGAAAGATGCGGGTTCTCAGCTTGAACGGCTGGGGATGATGAGATGTCAGTGCCATTGCTGATGATTTCAGCCGGTGGGGATGGGATTCTCAAGGTTTTTTTTCGTTTTGAGGGTCTGGGGGGAGTCAGGTGGGACCTCTGCGTGCGCTGGCTGTATCTGGACCGCGAGAGGACCAGGCTCTCGTTGAAGTAGGCTTCTAAGGATGCGTTTTCTTTCGATTTTGAGGACTGGGGAATCGATTTTAAGGGCTTGGAGGGGGCCGGGACGTTTGGGGAGGTCTCCCTCAGCGGCCCTCGGCAGGACTGCAGCGAGAGGAAGTCGTCTGACTGGATCAGGGCCGCCAGGGTACTGTCACCCAGCGTCTGCATCGCTGCTCCGGTTTTTTTCGCATGGAGATTTTGAGTTCTTGGGGCTTTTCTTGGTCTGGGGAAAGAACAGCAGATGTAGAATGCTATGATGCCTTTTTTCTTTGGATTGTGGAGGATTTAATTGATGATTGTGGAGGATTGGACTTACCTTTGGTTGGATTCTTGGTTAGGAACAACTGTTTTGATTCTATTCTACCGGTTTTTGTAGGTCATTTGAAACGGACGAGACGCATGCGCGAGAGGTAAATGCTCCGAAAATTCAAGATTCTGATTGGCTGGAAGTCGAGTGTCATTACATTAAATCCTCGGAGAAATTCTTCAGGTAGTTTACAGCCCCATCAAAATTTTGAGTCTGTTGACAACGACAAAGAGCTACCAAAAAAAGACACATTTTTTAATTGTCAGTTTTTACTCAATTTAATTACTATTTCTCCTCCTGGATGAATATCTAACGTTTCTGGGCAAAGCTAATTATTTATTTATGGGGAGGAATATTCACCATTTTTTAAAATGATTGACGTCAAAAAACCTTTTGAATTTTGCAATGATTGCAAAAGATTTAGAGAATAAACATTATATGATTATTTTGAGAATACACTGAGAAATAAATGAAATTTTTTAGTCTAATATTCTCCTGACAAGAATTTTGGGGATTTGATTGCCCAAAACAAATACGTTTGGCCAAATTAGATTTTTTCTCTCAGTGTAATTCAGATTTCATTCGTAAAATAATTAACGTCGAAAGATTCAATTTTTTTTCGTTTATTTTACATGATACAAATCGAATAGAAATTATTGTGGAGCCTTGCCACGACCGAATCCACCGCGGAATTCGAGATCCCCAGTACCAGGGCCGATATCAGCCTTCTTGTCACCAGGAGCTGGTGGACCACCTGGGCCACGTCTGTATCCGGCACGATCCTCAGTCGGTCTTGACTCGCTCTTGCCACCGGCAGCTGGCCTCGGCCTGGCTGTCTCAGGTCGTGGCTGCCTCTTCAGGGTTGATGGGACAATCTCTGGTGGAAGGTGGAGGTACCCGCGGAGGTACTCAATACCCTCGTTCGTGAGGTACCAGTAGTAGTGGCGCCAGGCGAACTGCTCCTTCACGAAGCCTCTGGATTTCAAGGACTGGAGAAGGAAAATAATTTTAGTTCCACGAAATGACGGAATTTCTCCAAAAATCGCAGAACGAGGTATGAATATTTTTTTCTAATGAAGGAATCATTTGGGGAATAAATACTTCGAGAATAAAATGCAGAGGAAATATTTTCTTTAAATCATCAATCATTCATTATTCAAACCTAGTATTTATCCTAAGAAATTGCCTGATTTTTGGAAGGATTGTTAAGTTTTTATCTGCATTGCATTTTCTCCATTTTTTTTCAGTAAAAATGACTTGTAAATTTTATATTCATTATTTTCAACAAAATTTGCAGTCAATGTTAGAGAAAAATGGAGAATCAATGACTGACGTTTAGAATATTTTATTGTCCTAGTCATGGATTGTTTTGGGTGTTGAACAATTCTAAAAAATCTCACGAAATTGTTTTTTTGGGGAGCAAAATTCTCTAAGAAAAATGGCTGCCAATTCTTGGTAAATTAGTTCTTAAAATCTGGTGTTTGTACCAAGACATGTTAGAGCATTTTGGCTCCAGGACTTTACGAATTTAGTTAATTATCGGTCTAACTGAAAACATGTGAACAAATTCTTTGACACTTTCCTTCAATTCCTAAATCCCCAGGAGAATTGACCCCAACGACAAGTCACCCACCAAACTCTCAACAAAATCATTCATTCGCCTCTACAAGATCTCTTTTTGCACTGATGTAAAGGAGAGTCAGCGATTTTGTTTCACAGCTCGCGAAATTTTCATTAAAAAATATCTCACAATTTCTGGACTAAAGAACAATTACCTGCATGGCCTTGATGACCTGGAGATTGGGGATGGTCTCCAGCTCCGGGTGTTTTGGTGCATGGAAGTCCTTCTTGGCAACCATGACTCCCTCCTTGAAGAGGTACTCATAGATAGCGACGCGATTCTTCTTGGGCATCAACATCTTCAACAAAATCAAAACCAATTAGCACTTTTGCTCGATTACCTGCACTTTGAGGTTAACTCATGTGTTTCCCTCCTCCCAAAAATCGTCAATCACTGCGTAAATCCCAACTATTACTCCAGCAATCACCGAAAAACAATTGCCAAAGCAATTCCCAATTGAACAAATTACTCGTTGTTTACAAATTAAAGAAGAATCAACAATCGGATGACTTTCGAGGTTAGTCGATGACAACTTTTTGACAGCCCCGAAATCCAAAAAATCGTATCGAACACAAAAAATCAGGTGGAAATAATTGGAGGAATTAATGGAGAATGCAACGAAATTCTTACTTTGCCTCTGTTATTGAGGATGCACGAGATTAAAGACGATTTTCGGCGGAATCCAGGGCGACGGAACCCACCTCGATTGGCGTTTTTATCGGAAAGGGCTATTTACCCTGGGAGCATGAATAACGAGAGACGACAACACTCGACAATTTGTGTCTATTAGTAGCGCTCCAGTCGATAAAATCGATCCCGTCATGTGCGAATGTAACAAATCATTGAAATGTTAATAACATTTAATATGAATTAAGTATTTTAGACGCACAAATGAATATTAATATTAATAAATCAATATTTGATTGACAAACCAAAATATCAATTTTATGAAAATGGCCGAATTCAGTTGATATCATTTTCCAAATTGATTAATTGATAAATTAATTCAATTGTTAATATACTTCGTGCTGTCAAATCCTCTCAATTTCTGGAAAAAGATAGAATTATTGTTTGTTAGAGTTATCATAAAACCTGATCTATTTATTTAAAAAAAATGAGAAAATCTTCGAAGTTAGAAAATATCTTTATTAATAATCTCCACATCAATCTTATCAAAAAATGCAAATGTACATTGAAGCACCCATCTCTCTCAGAGTGACCAAAAAATAACCTGAAGTGATTTCTCTCAGAAAGAAAAAAAAAACTGCAGAAGAAAATAATAAACTGGGCGCACAGAACTTCCAAGGAATCCCCTCAAGCCCGAAACTCCTAGTTCAACTCAAAGTACGGTCTGTCCTTTTCCGCGAGTTCCACCATCGTCTCCACAGTGTCAGCCTCCGGGAACCTGTCCACCCAGGACTGAATGAACCCTTCAAAGTTCGCCTCATAATTCTTCAACTTGACCTGGCCATCCTCAACAAAAGTATTCGCCTGCACGAAGATCTTCCTGGGCCGCTTGTGAGCTAGCACAATCTCCCTCCATTGTGCCCAGGGTTGTGCGCCATCCTCAGGTACCTCAGAGTACTCCATGAACATCTTCTTGGCGCCCTCAAAGTCGCCAGTGCTCTTGTAAACCTGTAGCTTCTCCAGAAATTTGCCAATCGCCTGTTTCCCGACAGTATAAATTTTCTCCCTGTCTATTGTTAATTTCAGGTTCTTCCCCTTGTCAACCTCCTCGACTTTGACAAAGCCCTCGCCGGCTTCTAGACACACCCTGAGGATGACATATCTCGCCTGCGAGTGAGCCTGCAGCCACTTCTTCTTCTCTGGACTGTACATCTCAAGGGCCTTGGCGCATCCATTCCAAAGCATGGCCAACCAATTGGAGTAGATAACGTCATCAGCTGTTTTCCCCTCGTACCCAAAGATGCTGACGACGTCCTTCTCCAAGGACAGATACAGCCCAACAGCCTCAGCCCGGCACTCCTCGTAGGCGGAGCCCATGGCCCCAAACTTGGAGTCGTAAGTCTCTCCCTCCAGGAAATACTTGTCAATCAATTTGTCCGTCAGAGGATTCTTCAGGGTCTTCTCGTCGAAGTTGAAGCCCTCCGGGGTCTTCCTCAAGAGCTTTCCACTGCCGTGTCCCAGGAGCTCGTGGAGACCCACCTGGACCTCCAGCGAGGAGATCCTGTACTGCTCCAGGAGGGCCTGATCCTCCTCCGACAAGAAGGGAACGTCGTCCTGCTTCAAATTGGCGGGGATTACGTTACCCAGGGAGACGTTCTTGAAGCCCTCGGTCTGTCTTATCTCGTCGTAGTTGGGGATGTTGATCCCTGCTGGAATCCCAGAGCCTGCGAAGGTCAGGACGTCCAGGGACGTGAAGTCCGGGCGCAGGAAGACGTCCTTCTCGAAGCCTTTCCCCCAGGGGAGGAGTGGCAGGAAGTCCTGCGCCCTCTCCACTAGGGTTGCGAATTTCTTTGACATCTCCTTGTTGACCATCGCTACGAATCCCTCGAACTCACCTCGTTGACCTGCTGGGTCTCGGTAGGTCTCAATGAAGCCGATGTAGGTTTCCACGACAGGACCTGAAGTTTTAGATATCAAATTTGAAATAATAATCGAGTGGCATTGTATTTATTCTTATTTTTGGAGGCAGATTTTTGTGCTTCTGAGCTGGGACATTGAGAGATTTGTTGAATGGAAGTCAGGATTTTTTAAATTCATTTTTTTTTATTGGGAAAAGTCAGTTTTTTGTCCATGGGGAATTCCTGTTGAATTATTGATCACTTTTTTTTAACTTCCCGATAAGGGAGTTATTTTTTGTTTTCAACTCAAAATACTTGAAAAATTCCCCAGGAAAGAAAACTAAAAGTTAGGGTTACCAGAAAATCCTGAATTTCCAGGAAATTTCAACTACTTCAAGCCCTTAATTAATTAAAAATTGAGGAGCATATTTAGTTGAAGTCATAGACCAGAAATTGAGATTACATTATTCCCCAAAATGTTCCTCTTTTAATCCCAGTCACCTAAAATTTTCTGGAACCGATTTTGTAAATTCTCGAAGAGTGTCAATTTCAAGGGAAAATATTCCAAAAATTACCGACCTTTGTCCTTTATCCAGAAGCGGGAGCCATCCTTGTGATCATTCAGAGCTCCTGTTTTGAAGTGACTGATGTATTTTTCGATCATCTGCTTCTCGGTGTCGTTGGCTGCGTATTCCTTGGCCTTCTCGAGGAACTCATTGGTCTTCTGGAGGAGTTTGCTGTAGTCCCCTCTTGACACCTTGAACTTGGCATTCTTGAAGAGGGTCTCGGGGATCGTGAGGGCCGGGTCGCTGTCCTCTAGGTGGGATGCGAGCTTGATATCGTAGACACTGAGGGAATCCTCGGTAGTTTTGAAGCAACGAGTGTTGTAGCCCTCGAGAGAGTGGGCTTGCATGAACTCGTTGACTAGAGCTGCATCAGTCTCATCGCAATTTGACGAGAAGTACGTGGTAATTCCCTTGTCACCGAGACCCAGGGACTTGACTTTCTCGGAGAGGGAGTAGATTCCCTCGTTGGATTTGTTCCAGATCTTCTCGAGGACTGTGGGATTGTCCTTGTAGGCTTTGGAGGACTTTACTATCACCAGGAATTTCTCTTTTGGAAGGTTTGGAATTATCTTGGAGTCGCCGAAGGACTTGTAGTTCCCGGCGTTCGAGAGGACTCCGCAGGCGTACACCAGAAAGGCCTGGGGGCAGTAGAAATTGTTGGACTTTTTTAGCATATTTTCTTCAGCTAAAACATTCCTTCATCTCTTCTTAGTACTGGAGGACATGCTCTCAATATGTTCATCATATTGTGATCTTATAATTGAAGGAATAAAAAATTCTTTGCGCTTTTTTGTCCAGAAGAAGATAATTAGAATAAAAAAAGTTCCCAGGAATAATCTTCCACTTAACCCAGATGTTTTCACGAATGAGAGGACGTAATATTCAGTTCCTCCAGAAAAAATCGGCAGTTATCATTTGTAAGAGGTTATAACTCACAGTGAAATCATCCTCACTAACTCCAGCCTCGAGCGCGGCTTTCTTCAGCTCCTCAATCGTCTCCCCAAGGAAAACCTTGTGCAGAAGAGCGAAAATCAGGGGCGACTCAGGAGACGTCTGCACGAAAGCGATCAGACCTCCTGTCCAGGAAGCTTTGCTCAAGTAATGAGAGTAGAGCTTCTCGTTGTTGGTCAGTGCATTGAAGGCGACGTCACACTCTAGGGTGACAATCGGCTGGGAATTGGGCAGTGTATACAGGGAAGTATTGTCACTCATCGTGCTAAAGGATCTCGAAAGCTGTCTGGAAGAAAGTCAACAGCTATTTTATTTTTTTTAAGGACGCTCTACATCTTTTCTCTTACTTTCCACAAATTGACAGATAAAAACGGAAGGCTTTTTCTTGGCATTATTGTTTATTCATTCGTCAATTTTCATTACAAAGAACCCATTTTTAGAGATTAAAAAAAGTTTGGTTACAGATATTTACAAAAATTTGGAGAAAAGTACAAAATGAGGGTTTTTTTTTGTAATCAGGCCCTTTTCGGCCCTCAACGAAAAATAGAACCTCCAGAATTGTTGTTGAGATGAAGCAGAAGTTCTTGTTGGATATTCACAAACATTTACCTCAATTTCTAATGAAAGAAATAAAATGAGTAAATGAAATCAAATAGTTTAAGTATGATTAATTACCCTCTCTTGAGACCCTCAATACCATAAAATCTCACATAATCACTTGAAAAAACTCTCGTTATTTCAGAGATTGGACTTTTAATAGGTAAATAAAGCCAATTTGATGTATTGGATTTACTGGATTGCAGAAACAATCGACGACTGATGATTTTTATCATCTCCACGAATGAAACCGTCCAATACACAGATTTTGGTTATGAAAAAGACCTAAACCTATCGCCAAACAGAGATAGAATTGTTTGTAGTTCTTATATCTAGCCCGGCAATCGTGGGAAAAATCCATTTGCGTATTTCTATCCTTTTTTCTACTCACCAGTAACGCCCGGAGATCTCTAACAGATATTTTTTGGGGAAAAAAAATCTATACGTCAAAATACGTAGGGAATATGCTGACGTGTAATGGTTGATAAACCCGGGATTTACGAGATTAGTGACAAAAACAGAATGAGGTTATGTCCGGCTGGGCACTTGTTCTGTATATCTACTGTATCCATGTGTACCAGCGCCGTTGCGGCCGTGACGTTGACGCAATTGCTCGTGCTATTCTAATAATTTTTTTACCCTCTCGAATGTCAAATTGCAATTTCCCCAATTACAAATTGAACATTTCAAAGCCAAATTTAATTCTGGAGTTATTAATTTTGATTGTCCAACGAACCCTTCCTAAATTTCTGAATTTTAGAGATCAAATGCTAATTTCTAATATCTGGAATTTTTAATTTTGAGGGCCAAATGGTAAACCTTAAATTGCAAATTATTGAATTTTACATTTTTATGACAGATTGATCCCTACCCCTGGTGACACGTCTTAATCGACAGAGAACTTGGTGGGACTTTGGAAAGAGTAGTCCCCAAATATAATCTTCACGTTTCTCATTCTCCAGTAGACTCCTTGTCTTCCACTCCTGGCATTTAGGCCTAAATGTC
>JAPYZM010001080.1:0-25820 GCA_030522845.1 Psyttalia concolor
CCGGCCCTGATAAATTTGAGCCACGGCAGGGTTCGGTAAAGGAGCCCTATCCACACCCAATGTTGTTTTTTTTTGACATCAGGCAACACATATACGGCCCTAGTAAAGACCCCCTCAAGATTGCCGGATGGAACTTAGGCTTTTATACGTATCAAGCTGCCGGAGATGATCAATTAAAGCCACGGCAAGCCTGATCAAGATAACCGTACTTAACTGGATCCGGTACTGATATGACACCAAGATGGTCTCGTCAAATTTCTAGTCGGGAATGTTTTCCCGTTTGTTTATTCTTCCTTGTGAAGTTGACGGAAAAGAAATGATGGCAGGAAAGAAATAAATACTAAAATACTAATATTACTAATAATATCATTATTATAGTATTATTAGCATTATTATTAGGAGGTGAAGGATGAACCCACGAGGATCATCTAGCCATCTCATTGACGAGAAAAACAAATTCTGTATACACCAAAAATGGTATATTTCCACCGACATAGACCGAAAGTGAGCGTTTCTAACCAAGTGAAGCCATTCCATTTTGTCAGAAAAATTGTACTCAACCTTTAGGAGGAGAATCAGACCAGCATTCCCCAGGTGTTTACAATCCAATCTTGGGTCGTAATTTTGCACATGAGGACAATTTATCTACATTTCCTCCCTAGGTGAGACTTTAGTATGTTTCCTAGGGAGGAAAGGTGGACCGAGAAATATACTATGTCTGCTTACAAAGACCGAAAGTGAATTTTGCATTCTAACTCGCTTTGCTCGGTTAAAAACGCTCACTTTTCCTCCCTAGGTAATATAGTATATTTCTCACCTAGGGAGACGACCCAAGCCGAAGGCGAGGGTTGTAAGGACGTGGAGAATGCTTGTCTGATTCTCCTCTCGAGGGTTTCGTACGATTTTTCTAGCAAAATGGACTTGCTTCAGTCAGTATAAAAAATTAAAATAAAATACTTTTGACCAGTACCAAATATAATAATGGCACTTGCATAATATAATAATGCTACTTGCAGGAAGAGAATTTTCAATAAACATTTGAAGAAATTCAATATTTTTAATGAAATTAGTTTTTAGATTTTTCTAGGGAATTGTGCCCGCGTCTGATATACTCACAGTGGAAATATTGGTGAGGTCCAATTGTACTCCAATAACCTGCAGAAAGTAGCCATGTCCATAAATGATCCAGCAAATGCTCAGGAATCGTAAACCATCCAAACATGTCATAGTATCCCCACTATTACTCGTATTTAATAGACTCTTTCCATTAGTATAAAGTGAGAATGAAGTCAATAGCAAGTGTTTAGTGTCTGAAATTATAAAAATAACCCAACACTGAAACTCATGACATTTTGCACGACTCCACTGGCACTTGGAAATCAATTCTCATGCGATGGAATTTTGCATTACCTTTTGGATCCGGTTTTTCTGTGTCAGTTCTCGTAACTAGGTCGTATGTCGTGCTGACTAAGACGATGATGGCAAACAGGAACAGGAGCGATCTATACCAAGATAAATGTCAATATTTGAGTCCATCATTAACATCAACATACGCTCTATGCGCTCGCCGGTCATTTAATCCTGGTAAAAAAAAGGCCTAGTTGAAGTCATCCTCAAATATCTTCCTTCGGAGTCCTCTAAGAATTTGTCTTTCGATGTGAATAAGAGTATTTTTTTAAACAGAGCCATAAGCTTTTTTTGTATATTTTGACGTAAGCACGAACTGATTAGGCATGTTAAATTGAGGTGGCGCGAGGCGAAGCCAAGAGAAAGCCGAAGAACTGATAATTTTGACAGTGAATTACGCTCAACAACTGGGGAACGGACAAATTTTTTCGTTTATAAGTTGACGAGATAATTTTTGCTATTTCTCCGGGTATTACAATATAATAAATCTCAATTTTTTATCTTGATCCATGGCATTTCAAATTTTTTTTCCTGAACGTAGACTTTGAAAATCGTATTCGCTGCCATCGACTAACACACAATTTCTTTCCAAAGATTTAGGAAAATGTATTTTTTCCAAAAATCTGTTTCTATTTTCAAACGTTAGTTAAACAAATTTGATGAAAAAGTCTATTATTGCTATCAAGCCTTTTTATTTTTGAATTACCAGGATTTTAGATGACGTGCAATCGCTCTTTGCCTGTACCATTATAATTTTGCATGGTTTTTTTTTTGTTTAAGAGTACATGTAAATCCAATCAGCAAGGAGAATCACGGGACGATCGACGTCTAGGGTATGACATGGCTCCACGTAGACCGTTAAATTGACCCGATTGACGGACATTAGGGGCTCCAAGGAGACCTCCAAGGCTCTCTTAACATCGTGACTTTCGCAGGATGACGGGACACACCACAGCCACTCGTATGGAACTGTAGTCCCTGACTTCCAATTTTTGATGTTCTAAAATTGGTGCCAATGTGAATACAATGGTAACATATTTTTAATATATTTACGGATCATGTCGATGCTCACTGATGCCAAGGCCATGCCCTTGAGTAAATCACCGAGATCTGGTATTGTATTTGTTCTTCCGTCTGTTTCCGAAATTGTAAATTGCACTTTAGCGCTACACGCTTTACCAACAAATCCGTAACCGCTCTTGACCCGCAGGCACTCATCGTAATTACCGAGCTGCTTGTAATTGCCTGTTATTACGCCAGACGGTATCTTGGCGGACGCATCGTACACTGCAACATAAATATATAAATGATTGTAATTCTCAATTATCAAGTTGTTTCTTAATTTTGTGGTTTAATTATGCTCGTGTGGATTTTCAGAGAATAAATATGCGGCAAAAAAATGAGGAAATTTGTGCTCTAGAATTAGTAGGTATTGACAAAAGTGAGAATAATTTGATTTTTTTATTCAAATTCGTCTACACATTTTTTACATTTTTTCACACTTTCATGGTTATTGTTGTAAGTTGAATACTAACGAACAAAATTGATAAATATGTGCCCAATAATTGGATTGGATTTTTTATAGATTCTCTCTACCGATAGATTCTGTTAAGAACTCACGACTTATCTGTCACATCACTTTACTTTTAAATTATCCAATCAGTGCATTGGAGACTTATCAAGATTCACTCCACTCTCAAGATATCAGACAAATTATTTTTGACTTAATGAAGATACAAGAGCCCGATCATTGCCCCGATTTATTCACCTTCTAATGCGGTCAATGATCTCCCATTACGTGAAGCCTTGAGGAGTTACGGCCATTTTTTATTAATTTGTTTGATTTCAATATATTTAAATTTTCTTAAAAGGCTGAAAAATTCTTCCACGGTGATAACACTGCGTGCGTCACTAGGAAATAGTAAAGACAAAAATTGAAAACTGTATGTTTTTCGTGACAGTTTTATCAAAGGCTCTCAAGACAATTTCAAAGGCATGAGAACTGGAACAATGTCGGGAAAAACTTCTTACTGATGCAAATAGGGAAGAGCGAGTAAAAGTAATAAGTCAATTGCTTCCTTTCAAGTTTTTGTGGAAAGGTCGAAATTTCATTTTAATCATTTCGATATGAGTCATTTTTCCCCATTACCCCAAATAGTAAATTAAAGTCAGCATAACTTTTAACATGAAATGCTACCCCTCCACGTCCATTTTGCGTGTGATGGCGTAACCCCCATTCCTTCGTTTGATGTTAAAAGTTATGCTGACTGAACCATAATAAATTATTATTAAACACTTGACCAAATGAGACGTCAAAGCTTTTTCTAATTTTCCAGTGAAAAACTGCAGCAGCATTTAAAAAATTGTCACAAGTTCTTCATAACGTCTCCAGTGGCGTAATTTTTAAATATATTAATATATTTAAAAGGTAAATGCAGTGATATCTGCGTTCCCTAAAAAAGCTGTTGAAGGAGAAACAGAACCCCGCATGTAGAAAAATATTTTATAAATATTGCCAGAAATAATACACGGAGAAAAAAATTCAAGAAAAATTACGGAACAATTCACGTAATCTGGGAGTGACGTTGAAATTTCATAGAAAGCGCCCAATTTTCACGTAAATTCTACGTTCTGTTCCGTAAAAATTACGGAACACTCCCAAGAAATTACGACGGAACGCTCCGTAGAAATTACGTTCCGTAATTTTTATTTTTTGCGCCATAATAAGTCTTGAAATTTATCGTAGATTTTACTGTTAGAGTTTAATTTCCAAAAAAATTACGCAACTTTTTCGTATGTTTTCCGTTAGGCGACGGACTTGTTCCGTAATTTTTCTCCGTGTACTCAAAAATTATGCTTCGAAACGTAATCTGGAAGCGAAGTAAAATTTTATAAGAGTGTCAATTGTCACGTTAGCCATGAATCACAGTGACATTTAACGACAAGTTTTTTCAATTTTTCAACAATGTTAGGTGAAAATTCTTACAGATCTAAGAATTTTTATGTGTAGAGTGTAATGATTTTTTTAATTTTTGTTAGCTTTTGTAACATCCAGAAAAATTATGCGACTTTTTCGTATTTTCGTATGTTTGCACTACTTCATTAACTGTAATGAACAAGCAGATGAAGCAGTTTTATAACAAAAAAAAAATGATAATGATGAGACAAAGACAGTTCTCAAATTTGTTATATCGCTTCCCTTTCCCCTGAATGCGGGACACGGCCATACTACGGAATATATATCATAGTCATACTCAGAAGGAAAACGAACAAAACTGATTTGTACAAGCTAATTGATCTTTTGAATCAGGGTAAGAGAGACGTCATTGGGTGGTAACGAAAACGACACAAAAATCCTGGCAGTTACTCGGTGTTTTGTGGCCTTTATTAATCAAAAAATCGATACGACTCTTTTTCATAAATAAGTTTTATACATTCTATGTAAGTATTTGCATCTGATCTCATACTAAATTTGTTGGTTTATTATTGTTCAATGTCCGTTTAAAGATCATGGAAGCTCTACAAAAAAGACAATTAGATTACGTATAGGCAGACAGATTTTGTCGGAAATGACAAAGTAAAAAAAACTGTGATGACTGATAGATTGGCCGATCAGGTTACATGGTGAGGTGTGCGTTAAGTAAGAACTACTGAGAAAAGGGAAATGAATTAGATGAATGCAAATTATTATTGTCATTGTATATCTGTAGGAACTTCCCACCTGAATAGAAGAAATCATGTCATTTTACTTAAACTACAATCAGAAAAAAATGTAAGGACAAATTAATAGTCACACAACGGTCATAAACGGCGGAGACGGTTGTCATATTATGAGGAAAAATAACTGTTATATTCACATCCCTATTACATCTCCATACATGAACAGAAAATTTCTGTAGAAATTACCGTTTCGTTTGATAATCATGTTGGGTTTGGGGCGGTCGGGGAAAATGACCGGGGCGTTCAGTAAGTTATTAAGTGATTAGTAAAAGTTACCTAAGCATTCAAACTACTCAGTAAAATTAGTGTACCGCTTACTAAAAATTACCTAGACCTTCGATACAAATTACCTTACCGTTCAACAAAATTTTTGGACTACTTAGTAATAATTATCTGCATGTGTGCATAATTTTTGTTGTCGAAAATTTAACGTAATCACGACCGGGAACCGTAATTTTTTCTGAAAAATTTATCTCCTTGTACAAATTCAGTCATGGAAATGGCCTCGAGCATTTAAAGAGTGCAGAAAAACTTGGAAATTTTTTTTTTCCTGGAACTATTGTGACGTCACTGGTAAATTACTTGTACCCAATGAGCGTACTGATAAATTTTCACGATAACAATAATGGTATGATGCCCGCATGCTGCACCATTACCACTACCATAAATAATATGAATCACCCTTCACCATAATAATACTTCATAATTCAATACCAATATTGAAGGATTTTCAGTTTCGCAAACATACCAGTGGCTCGAGAAATAATTCTTATTGCAAGGTACTTCATTCATGGAAAAGAGCATAACTGTTCAATCAATTAAGCTTCACCGTAATTTTAATACATGTCTATTAATAATGCACTTGAGTTTATTACATTGATAGTAATCTCAGAGTCAACCCCTGTGCAAGGTCAGTCATTTTAATCCGACCTACTTAAAGTCAACTTGTCGACGCAATATTGTTACGTCGTCACATTTTTTTTTCTACTTCCATGAATTGCATCTAGTGGCTCTCGACAATGTAAATAAATCAAAATTATTCATAACGCAGTTTGAGATTAAGTATCATCAATGATTCAGTTATTTTTGAGTGATTCATTAGAGATACGGTAAATAGATTGATTTTCAACAATTCAATTGAACTCTAATTCTTTTAATTAAATGCTCTTTGCTTCCAAACCACCACTTTGGACCAAAAAATTGGATGGATTTTTACTCATTTTCATTGTTTTAAATAAAGTTTATTTTTAATACATTTTTTAACTTAAATATCCAAGAAAGTGGAGAAAAATCGCAGACGAAAAATTGGAGGAAATCACGGGGACAGAAAAATCCGGACCTTGGAAAAATTCAATTTGTATTCCTCCAGATGATTACCAGTAGAGTATGCGTTCAGAGAAAGATATCATTTTTTTCTATAATATTTTTTTTACCTTAACTTTTCCTGTTTCTTGAATTTTATTATGAATATATCATTATGAGTAGATAAAAATAAGCCGACAAAAAAGTGGCATTTTTCATTAAATTTTGTCTCCCGCGCGTAGAAAAAATTATATACATTTTTAGCAGCCAAAAATATTTCCTAAAATTTTTCCCTGAATATATGATTGTCATGTACTTACTTTGCAGCGCCCAAGGTGTATAATTGCGCAAAGCCCCCGCATACAATTCCCCATCCCTCGAGCACTCAAGAGATGTTTTATCACTAGGAAATCCCAGTGGTTCCGTAATCACCCTCAGAAGAGTCTCTTCCGGTCGAACATCACTCGCAGTTACACCATTAGACCACAATATCGTAATTAATAAAAAAATCATGATTATTGATGTTGATAAACGTAAGAAAGCACTTGTTACCGATTAATCAATCTCCCCCGAATTGATATCGATCACAACAATTTGGAAGTCAGAACGTCAACTGTTCGCGTCAAGAATACAGGATTCGCTTATATATTGCTCGCCTCGATGATGATGGCGGGGCAGAAAGAGAAACATTTGCTGTATATATGCCTCGGCCGGAGCGTCCCGACGCCTTGGATCCTTATCTCTATCTTTTGTCTCCGTCTGCAGTAATCCATTAACGACTATTATGCAGATTCAAAACTGATCAGGTCATCAACGCCAATGGCAAACATTTTTAGAGGTAATCGTTTAGGCTCTTGACCAGTTTACAACATTACTGTCCAACTATTATGTCACAGGTCTTTCAACTCCTTCAAGGAAGGACGTTTAATCATTGTCGGAAAATTTCATTTTATTTTTCGTGATCAAAAAAAAATCTCTATTTTTGTTTACCTATGGAACGGATGGATTACTTGTCTGATGTTGAAAACAAAATTCAGCTCAAATGCATTTGTTGGATTTTTCCTATCAGCAATTACTCGATATTTAATCAAATTTATTTTAATCGAATTAAACACTTGAATGCGATTTTGTGTTTATCCAAAATTATTAGTGCGAAATACAGATCTGTTTTAGTTTCTTTTTACAATTGGTAATTCAATTCGTTCAATGGGACACTTGTAACATTTCGGATGGAAAACTGGTAACTTATCAATGCAGACACTGAATTAACAGATGCAATGAAGTATCAAACCAGTTGTTATTGTGACTCCAGCTCTCACCAACATAACATACAATTGGGCAATCCATTTTCGGGTTGGTTCGCGAAATTACCGATGCTGTGCCAGATTTCTTTTGAACGCCAATGGAAAAAGGTCAATGAACCATCAACTTGTGAAAGCTTCTTTCCAAGTTTCATAATAACGAAAAAGTCTATTTTGCAATTGGAGTTTTTTTTTTGTTTACCCTTTCAGTTTTTCGGCGAGTAACTCTACAAAAAGTACGTGACTGTTTTTTTGGGAAATCAGCGTATCAATTTTCGCGCGCTGTCTGGCCGTAGAACTGTCAATTTCTTCAGTAAAATTTTCTTGTAAAATTTGTATTGAAAATTATCCTGGATACCATCCAAATCCTATCCAATAATTTCCTGAGAAGTTACAAGAATGTGGAACGCTATATAAAAACTCCCTTCTGTGATGTAAAAATGTCAGTGCGTCAGCAGGTCAGTTATCCCACAACTCGAATCGAATTGCGGATATCTGCTGATGTGTTTTTTAGACTTATGTTTCCTTAATTCGGATAAAATTTTCGGAATAAATGGATAAAAAATAATTAAATTTTATACCAACGTTTCCAATTACTATGTTTATCAGAACTATCAAACAATAAATTATTATATAGTGCTTAAAGAAGATTTAATTTAATTTTCTTTAAAAATTCACAGAATTCCTCACATTAGATTAAAGATAATGGGAAATCTTTTGAAAATCGTTAGTTACTGCCTGATTTTATCTTATCGTTCTATTCAACACGTGGAAATTGGAGTGGGAAATTGATATGGTTTTTTACCCTGGTCAGTACGTCAACCTGGGGACTTGAAACCGCTTCTCCATACAGTTGAGGAGTTTTTAATAACAATTCATTTAACATCTTCTGAAGTAGAAATATAAATAAACACTGCAACTGTAGGGTTTTCTGGTAGAATAATTACCAACGGATTTATTAATTCTTAAAATATAAACGTAGTACATGCTTTTCGCTTCCGGCGACGAATTCACTGATATAAATATAAAATGTCACATTTACTTTATCTTTTTAGCTTTGTTTTTCATGAAGAATCCACTATGCTTCAGTCAGCATAAACGAAGGAGTGGGGGTAACGGGATCATAGGCAAAATGGAGGTGGTGTGGGTAGCATTTCATGTTAAGAGTTATGCTGACTTCAGTATAGTGTCTGAATATACTACAGATTTACATTAAAAATCAACAAAAAAATATATAAAATAAAATAAAAGTATATGAATAATTATTTAACATAATACCCATTTGACCTATTACACAATATTTTATAAATGATTTCGTCCGGAAGAAAGCTGTAGAAGACTTTTCGATGGTTATCCTGAATAAATTGGAAAAATGAGGAGGAAAATATTGGAAAGTTTGGGGAATTTTGAATAAAAACTCATTAACATAATTTTCAATGATAGAAATATATATTCCACATTGCAATCATACATATGTTTATCTATTACAATAATCATCAACTATTGTATTCATTCTTTAAACATGATAGTAGATCCTCCTATAAGCGATAAATTCATTGATATTGAATACAAAATTGAATATTAATTTGTCAGTTTAGCACCTCTCAACAAGGAATGTTTGAAAATACGTCAAAAAAATGTCTTTCCGTGAAAAGTTCACGATGCGCCGATAGCGCCGAAGCATTATACAGATTCTCAATAAAATAGACTAAAAACGAAACAAAAGACAAAAATACCGAAAATTGTACATGATTGTTTGAATAATAAGATAGTCTAATTACAATGGTTAATCGTAATGAGTTCATTGTTTATCGACCCAATCGAGTTCCTTGAGCTTCTCGAATACATCGGCGAATACTTCATCGGGTGATCGCTCAGAGTTAAATCGATAGAGCAGTCCCAGCTTCTCATAATGCTCGACCATTGGCATTGTGTTGTTGATGAAGGTTTCGTGTCGCTTGAGAAGTGACTCCATGTTATCATCACTTCTACCACTACCCTGAAGTCCACGATTCAAGCAACGCTTGGTGCACACGTCAGCACTGCACTCCAGAAAAAATACTCCTTTTACGATGGCCTTATCGGACATCTCCTGAACAAAATTAAATCGGCAATTAAATTAGAAAAATGTCAGCGCGATTGATAGGCGCACATGGAGTGGATATGATAAAAGTTTTATTTTTCGAGAGGGACCTTGTGGAAGGCACTTGAGAATATTTTCCAAAGAAGTTATTGCCCTCTGAAGAGACGGAAAGTTTCTAGAATTGAAATAGAATAGCCACATTTGAGGGTCGTCTATCGTTTTCTATGACCGTATTCAATAGAAACTTGGAGGCAGAATTTCTAGGGAAATTCATGATCAATTTTGAGCAAAAAATATTTTTTATCAAATTGAAATTTGAAGGAAATTTGAAGGATGTGTGGGCAGTCCTGGCAATGGTTTTTTCAAATGAATTTTGGAGTAAAAAAAAAGATCCCAATGGAATAAATTCTGTAGAAAAATTTGGAATGTCTAAATTACTCTTTTGACAATGGCCTTATCGGACACCTCCTGGACGAATTGAAATGTAATGTTAAATTAGAAAAATATCAACGCGAACGGCAGGCGCACATCGAGTGGAGATGATAAAAATTTCATTTATGCCATAGGTGCCCGTAATCACGCGGTTCTAGCCTCGCTTCGCTCGGTTAAATCGCGGATTACGGGCATAATGACATAAAATATTGTATGGAATTTGTGCGTAATATACTATTCTTGAGAGGGACATTGAAAATATTTTCCGAAGAACCTATTGCCCTCTGGAGAGACGGAAAGTTTCTAGAATCGAACTAGAATAATCTCATTTGAAGGTCTTCAAGTGACGTATATGAGAAGTATTTAAAAGAAACTTGGATGGACAATTTCTAGAAAAGTTCATGACCAATATTACCCAAACATTTTTTTTTTATAAATTTACATTTTGAAAAAATAAAATGTGTATAAAGGGCATCCTTTTTTTTAATTTTTAACTTTCAGAACAAAAACAGAGATTTATTTTGAACAAAAATTTCGACTCTCCTGACTTGTTTCCATTAAAGATTTAAATGATTTTCGAATTGATGACTTTAGATAACATATATTTTGTAGCCAACGAAATTTACAACAAGATTGTTTTTTTTATATTCTCTCTTAGTGAATCTTTTTCTTCACAGAAAAACTATAAGAAAAATGATATTTTCCGAAATAAGTTCGCGCGTTATTATTTATCTCACAAATACTATTAGTCAATCGATGGAGCCACAAATCGCCTTGGACTTTCCCGTTTAGATTTATCTGCAGAGCGTCATCTGCGAGATACGTCATTACGAGCAACAAAAAACAATTATCAGAAAAATCAAATATGAGGCAATGAGATATGAATTAATTTTTGAATATCTTGGCCATTGAACCAAGAGAGATTGTGGAATTTCCTTGAGAATCTCTAGAAAAAAAAAACACTTACGGAATATCTGGACAAGGACGCGCGAATGGTTTTATTTTACGTGAAAATTGGTGTCAAATGGAAGTCGGAGATAGTCTTTCAAGTATTCTGAAGAATAAATTCCTAATGAAACGTGATCTATATCCAATTCAGTTCGTGTTATTTTTTACGATAGAATTCTCTTATAAGCAATTTTGCCGTCAATTTTCATGCCCATTAAAATACTTAATTTACCGAGAAAGACTAGATGAAATATTTGAATGCATGAGGCATTTGTTATTCCTTCAGTTAGAAAAAAATATCGTCATCGCCGACTGACAATCACTCAACATTAATAAATAACAAAGTTTCTGGGACCTGGCAAAATGTGGTACCAGGATAATCTATAGCCTGATCGATTCGTGCGATGACAATGACAATCAATTCAGTGCTTGAGATAAATGATTATATAGCTCAGAACTACGTACAACATTCCAGACTTATACTACAGAAACGACTGTTGCGAGTTTTTTTTTTATAGAATTTTCATCAGTAAAATAAAGTCAACTTTTTATTTTTCGTGTTTTTTGTTTTAAAAAAAAATGAGCAAACATATGTGAAAACTGAAGGGGGCAATTCTATGAAAAATATTCTGTGGAAATATTTTATGGCCATATTCCGTCGATAGATATTTCCATAGAATATTTTTTATCCAAAATTTCGATAAAAAGATCTAGAAACTAAGAGGTTTAGGAGATTATTTGTATCTCAGATGAAATTCTTCATTCTTCCATTATCTTCATAAAAAAAATCCTCAGAGCTGAATCATTGAGGACTTTTACAAAAAAAAAAACTGCTCAATGAAGTTCCGACGATATTATGTTTCCAATAATTATAAACATTCAATTTTCATGAATAAATAAAATAATAGTAACAATTTTCTCAGTCTTAGCGCATGGAACAGATGAATCGTCCGTTGTCTACGGAATTACGACTCGCTATCTGTAATTATTCAGCAATTCGCTTTTGGTTTTAATTAACGAGGATTCATAACTTATGCAGAATGATGGGACAAAAAAGTTTCGTATCATTGGGTTAGATATTGTTGATTACGCACTATTATCTAATGCCACCGAATTCTCATTGAATTATATCAAAATTCTCTGGGTAAAATGCTAACAATTTTTCTGCGCCAGTTTCACTGGATTAATTAATTATTAATTATGCAAGTGTACTGCACGGTTTTCAATATAGTATATTAATGGACTGGTTGGAGAATGTCAGGAATATGAATTTTATATATATATATATCAGCAATTGGATGAAGTCTCTAACAATAATTTTAAAAGGAAGTATTTCCATTTTTTATTTGTTAAATGTAATATAATAATGCATGTTATATAATATTTAATGAGTAAACGTTACATTCGTCAAAAATAAGTTTCGCCAACGAATGAGTAATGATATTTTATTCTACGAACTCAGGAAGTAAAAAATAGTAAATGCCTAAGGCAAATTATTTGAGACTTTTCGTATGGAGTGTAAATCAGTTTCTTCTCTTAGCTCTACTCTTAAAAATCTATTGGAATTCTACTGAAAAATTGGATTTCTTTATCACCGTAACTATATTGGATAGTCTATAGAAGAAATTGAATAGGTTTACAATTTCGGTTTGAATTTTTCTATTAAATTTTTTTCAATAAAAATTATTAGGGACCTTATTTCTAAGTTCTCTCACCTGCTTTATATTATACTATATAAATATTGAATCTCTAATTCATTTTGTCGATAACCTTACTTTCGTCCAGCCATCCAGGTTGTCCTGATTCCTCGGGAATCCATCAATGAGGAACCTCTGCTTTGGACTAGTCGACTTCTGCATAGCCCGATCAAGGAGACTACAGGTTATTGCAACTGGTACAATGCTCCCATTCCTAATGTGTTCCTCAATGAGCTCCCCAAATTGGGAGCCGGGACTGGCTCGCTCCTCGCGGAGTAGATCACCAGCAGACAAGTGCACATATCCAGTTTTATCAATGATTTTGCCACAGGTTGTACCTTTACCAGAACCCGGTCCACCGAGCACAAATATCACTTCTGGCTTCTGCATCGCGACTCTAGATAATTGTCTTAGACCTGGAATTATTGCGTCGAGGATGCAGTGGAATCTATGACGTGTCTGAGCGCCCGGTACACATTTAATGCATCGCCAGGGGCGCCAAGACGTTAAATTGTCGTGGAAAGATTTAACGAGATTCATTCACCACATTCTGATGATTGAAGCACTACTGGATTTACTATCTATGTCAAGCAAATGTGTTTTACCTGTTGTTAACCTCTGGAATATCATTCTGAAAAAATGTGCAAGCGATTTCAGCGTCACAATTTCAGAATATATTCGGGTGGACGCACAGAGCACAGCTGATCAATTTTGACACTAGTGAATACTCGGAATTTCGATGATTGTTTGGGATAATATTTCTCCATTATTGAGTTGGCTTTCTGATTCTGTTTCGTGTGCAGCCAACTATCGAACGCGTTGTTCCACGATTTTTTTGCAATGTTAATGACAAGCGACGTTTGTAAACAGGAAGTCAGTCGTCCCTGATAAAAGAGCCACGAGAGTCAAATGATGAAGTAGACTTGCCATAGTGGGGGGACAAAAGGTCACCCTCACCGCTAGAGGGCAATTCCATCAAATACATAACCTCAAACTAATCAAAACAAAAATATCAACAACCCACTTGTCTAGATTATTTGATCCAATCATTGTGATTCTCTGTAGTTCATAAAAGTTTGATAATCTAGCAGCAACAGCAATTCACAACAGTAATCACGAAAAAATGCCATTCACGGCGGACGCAGCAGCGACGCAGATCCAGGAGCGTCTGAAGGGTATCTTCCAGCTGCTCCAGGACATCGAGAAGGAGCGATCGAGATCAGAGAGTAACCTGAATAATCTGACGAAAGCCCACGATAAGGTAGCACCAGATGACAAAGTGACGCCATATTACCAGCAAAAATTGAAGTCGCTTTACAATTCGGCGGTGCAAGACGCTCAACAGGAGGAAGAGTTGCTGCGGAATGCCCTGACCAAGATAAACGAGATAAGATCAATAAGAAATGAGCGGAGAATTCAGGCGAGAAACGCGGGAAACAAGGAGACCATTCGCCGAGGGGCGCTGATGAAGATGTTGCAGAGTACAGCTGCCACTCTTCCACTTTACATTGGTAAAACACCTAGTGCTAAGCCTCCGCCACTTTGTGGAGCCATTCCAGCGGACTCTACCTACATTGCCAAAATGGGGGACATGGTAGCGGCGTTGGTGAAGGGCTCCGAGGAGGAGGAGAATTGGATACTGGCCGAGGTTGTCCACTACAATCCCACCACTAATAAGTACGAGGTTGATGACATTGATGAGGAGCAGAAGGACAGGCATACTCTCTCCAAGAGGAGAGTTGTACCGCTGCCGCTGATGAGAGCCAATCCCGAAACCGATGCACACGCTCTATTCTCCAAGGGCTCCATTGTCATGGCACTTTATCCACAGACTACTTGCTTTTACAAAGCCGTTGTTAATCAACTGCCCACTTCTGCTACCGAAGAGTACGAGGTGCTCTTCGAGGATGCTACCTATGCCGACGGCTACTCACCACCGCTCAATGTCGCACAGAGATACGTTATTTCCATTAAGGAGGGCAAGAAGAGCAAAAGTTAGGGATTGGAGGAATCTGTAAATAATGACACTTTTTTTGTGAATAAGTCTTTGGATGAAATAGTGTGCAACTGTCTTTGCCTGAGTGATTCTATCAACGAATGAATATTGATTTTCCAGTTATTCCAATTGTGCAAGTTACTGTAATTGGAAAATGTACAAATTGTTGCTTTTACGAAGAAGGGAGATTGGATAGATTTTTTACACAAAAAAAAAATAAAAATTAAGATAATTATATAAAGCGTTTTACATTGGAAATTCGATTGGAATTATGCTCGATTGAATGAAGTCAATTTTGTTTTGTTTTTTCATAAAAAGCGTGACTGTTTTAGTTAAAATTAGCGCCAGTTTGGTCAGATGGAAAATGGCGCTGTTGTTCAATTCCAAGAATATGCTGACAACGGGCTAAAAACTCTGCCAAGGTGGCTGGTGTTAACCCCGAATGGCTAATACATATATGCTAGCCGCCCAGAAACGTGTCAAGATATATATTCAGAGACATATGCATCAGTACAATTGAAATACCAAAATACAAGTTCTAGAATGCCATATTCAGAAGAATACATTAGAAGCAAACTGATCAAAGAGTTGGAGGCCTCTCACGTCGTAAGTACCAAAATTCTTTCGTTACCTATTCCATCATTCATGAAGAAGAGTTAGAGTTAGAGTTGAGAAGAATAGGAGTTGTTAGATTGGTTGTTAAAATTGTCAGCCGCTTGTACTTAAAATTATTCGCACAGTATAAATATTAATTATACGTAAAGGAGATAATTTAATATTTAAATATGAGTGAATAAATGTCTCAATCGAGTAGAATAAATTGTATAGAGAGATAAAACTTGCTTATCTTTCTTTTCGTGAGGAATTGATGGGCTTGAAATTTCCGTTTTTTCCTTTTAGGTCTTGTAAAAAAAATATTAACAAATGAGTGATCAAGGATTACATGTAAAAAACAACTCAAGAGACATCAAACTTTGCTTAGTCTGTGTTGCTGTCTTCTCTACAGAATCTATTTTCAAAATTTTTAAAGTAAAAAACAGAAGGAATTATTCAACGCAATTCATGTAGCGTTAAAATGGACATTCGATAAAATTTTTGCTTCGGCTTTCCAGTTATTTCTGCATACCATCTATTAAAAAACACATGTACAATCCGATTGTCTTGCCTCCCACCGTCATCAGGCGCCTCATCCTTCGTCGTGGCTATTCTCTTCTCTATTTCTTCCAGTAAACAAATTCCCCTCCCAAAAAATCTGGAAAATGTCCGAACTCGCACGCCTCGGGCTCCTAATCTCAGCAGCGATACTCCTGAGATGGTCGACAACGTACCACCCTTACAGTGGCCAAGGCAAGCCTCCCATGTACGGCGATTACGAGGCTCAACGTCACTGGCAGGAAATAACCCTAAACTTACCAATCGAGAACTGGTACCGAAACACATCCGACAATGATCTCCAGTACTGGGGGCTAGATTACCCACCTCTGACAGCATACCACAGTCTCATCCTGGGAGAAATCGCCAAGTCCCTGAATCCATCATTCGTCGAGCTCGAAAAATCCCGGGGATTTGAGTCAGAGGACCACAAACACTTCATGAGACTGAGCGTCCTGATAACGGACCTGTTGATTTACATTCCAGCAATTATCCTCTACTTTTACACTTCAGGTCCACCTGAGAGAGAGAAAAAAAATCCCAGAGCAGAAGGAGGAAACATCTTCGGCTTCAGACGCCTGCACTTCCTGATCCTCTCGTCGTTACTCTATCCCGGAATAATCCTGATAGATCACGGTCACTTTCAGTACAATTCAGTCTCTCTGGGCTTTTTCATTCTCGCAGTCATTGGGATCCTCAAAGACTCCATAGCTCTCGCCTCCCTCTCCTTCGTTCTCGCCCTCAACTACAAGCAGATGGAGCTCTACCACGCACTTCCCTTCTTCTTCTACATCCTCGGGCTCTGCCTGAGACTCAGAAAAAAATCTCTCCTCTCTGGTATCAAACTCCTTGTCAAGACAGCTTTCGTTGTCTCCATTACATTCTTCGTCTTGTGGACGCCGTTTCTCCAGATGTGGCCGGCTCCTCTAGATGTTCTTGAGAGACTCTTTCCCGTGGGACGCGGTATCTTCGAGGACAAAGTCGCCAATATCTATTGCTCTATTAATGTTGTTATCAAGTTGAAACAATTGCTCAGCAATGATGAACTTTTTAAAGTCGCCCTGCAAGCCACTGCCACTGTAGTTCTTCCTTCAACTTTGGAACTTGTTCTTATCCCCAGCAAAGAAAAGTTCCTTCTCTCCTTGATTAACTGTTCCCTTGGGTTCTTTTTGTACTCGTTTCAAGTACATGAAAAGTCCATTCTTCTTGTAGCTCTCCCCGTCATCTTGTATTTTCAGAAAGATCCTTTCTTCTGCTTCTGGTTTCTCATTATCTCCTGCTTCAGCATGCTTCCTCTGTTCATCAAGGATGGCCTCTTTGGAGTCTACTGTGGAACCATGGTGATCTATTGGGTTGGAGTTAGGATGATGTTCCCGGAGGTACTCGAGACCTCCGCATACTTCAGAGAAGGGAGGTGGCAGTTCGCAGGAATTGTTCTCAAGATGGCGTTTTTTTTCTCTGCTTTTGGAGCTGTCCTACTCTCCTTCGCTAGCTTTTTTGTGGAACCTCCGAAGAAGTACCCGGACTTATTTCCACTTCTTGTATCGGTGTATTCTTTTCTACATTTTTTTTTGTTTATGATTTATTTTTATTTGAAACAACTTCTGTGGGTGCGAGGCAGTGACGATGGAAACATGTCGTGAGCTGAAAAATTTGTAGAGAAAGTAAATTGCGTAATTTGATATTTCTTTTTCTGTAAATTTGATTATGTCCAGATTTTCTATCTGTACGTTTTTTGTGAAAATCTCGTGATAGATCTGAGTTGTATTCTGTACTTGCTCAGAGTATTCAGTATGTTAAGCATAATAGTTGTGAGAAAATCAGAGTGAGACGATTTGTTTATGAAATAGTTGCTGTATATTTTAGTAACAAAAAACATATGATTCTTTCATTAATCTGTTTGGCAGGGATAATTTTTGAAATAGAAAAATCTATATTTTACGTCTATTATCTGGAACATACGTGTAGTAAGCCCCTGAACACTTCAATTATACGATAAAAATAACAATTATTGATAGCAATATGTGGTAAAAAATTTGCATTTGTGACGAATAATAGAAAAATTATATGAAAATGTCAGTCTCGTGAATTAGTGATTTGTTTCCATCTCTGGAAATATATATTGAGTTACAAAAGCTATTGTAAACCCTCATGTAGATTTTTTAAATGACTATCTTCAATAAATTTTATTGTTTGAATTAAACAAGTGATTGATCCGTATTTTTATAGTGTACTAGACTTCTGTAGTCGTAAGAGGGGCCAAAATTGAATGTGAACTAGAAAGTTGGAGGACTTTTCGGTGATTAATTGATTCTCATTGGATCCAATAGACTTTAATTAATCGTTCGGCTTTGTCTGTGATTCTAGGAGGTAGAGGATCAGTCAGACGGCTGTGGTGCCAAGTTCGCTGTGCTTGTTGTGTCTAATAAATTCGAGGGGAAACCGTTACTCCAACGACACAGGTACTGAGAATACAAGTATCAAAAAAATGATTATTCCTTTGGCCTAAGGAATTGGATCTAATTGCTATTCATTGTTTGGGAGATTTATATTGAAAATTATTTATTATTTATAATCCGAATTTAGGGTAGGATTTTCTATACGGGATTCTTTTAATAAAAATTCTTGGACTTTTTAAAAATTTTTGCCGCTACTTTTCTATTATTTTCTATCGGTAGATTGAACATTGGTTTGGCCTATTTCAGTTCTTTTATTGAGGAAAGTGAATACAAAAATTTTTAATAAATATTTTTTTCAATGAAAATGTCTTTCTACGTTTTTATTCTGAGATCTCCAACACAGATCTAGATGATAAATGTTCATCTGAGAGTGCACAATATTATCAATGAATCAGCTGAATAGAAAGGAATAAAAAAGACCTCTTGCCCACCTCCACTTCCAGACTGGTGAATGCAGCGTTGGAGGAGGAGCTGAAAGATATTCACGCATTTTCCCAGAAGACACTGACCCCCGACCAGTGGAAGAAACAGCAATCTTAACGCTCCTCTCTATTACAACACAGCCTTCCGTTACTGAATATTATAAATACTCGATGTGATAGAAAAAGAAAAAAACCGCATATCTCGCCAGAAACCACGTCACGAGCATTATTCATTCATCAGCTCTCGACTAGTTCACTCGTAATTGCCGCCCATCCCAGTGGTAAAATAACCGATACCCACTAGTAAGAGAATCAGGTGATCCTCCCAGCGATGGAGTTCAAGGTATCAGCACCAGGAAAAATAATCCTTTACGGGGAGCATGCAGTGGTGTACGGAAAAACCGCTCTCGCAGCGAGTTTAGACATGCGAACAACTCTAGAGTTCAAGGAGCTCGAGGACCAGATAATCGGATTGTCAATGCCAAAAGTGCGACTGCAGATCAATATTCCAGTGGAGGAAGTTAATAATTATTTCTTTAATAAAGCGTGCCCAAGATGCAAGGATAATTACGAGAATTTTTACGCTCACGTGCAGAAGTTTATCGAGAAAATTGGGTACACGAATATGCAACAGAAGTTGGCTCTCGAGGCTTTCTTTTACTTGTTTATAGCTATTGCACAGGTAGGATTTTTTTAAGTCTGATGCTCTCTCTATAATATTCTACTGGAGCTCCATTAGAATTTTATTTCTCATTTATTATTTTGTTCGTTAGATGACAAATGAGCTAGTCCAATTGTTATTGTCATTGAAATTATGCTGAAAAATTTCTCTTTTACAAAACCAATGTGGGAAAAAATTTAATAGAAAAACCTGATGACTTGGTTAGGTTTTTCTAGCCGTTTTTCTCAAGTATAAATTTACACATATTCCCATGTAATTCAAACTGAGATGACATGGCAGACAGCAGATCTTGAGTGATATAACTCTAGCTCAAAGTTCCTTTTCTTCGTATGTAATAAATTTTTGAATTAAGAACGCGTAAATACTTTCAGGTTTCCAATAATTTATTATCAGTAATATTTCAAAAATTTTAATTCTTATTATTAATTTAACCATTTTTTTTATTATCCACTAAGAAATCTGCTATTTAGATCTTAAATTTGACACCAAACGAATTAAAGAACAGAAAATTCCGTATTTTACATTCGAATTTACAGGCCGAGGAGATGAATCTGAAGCCTTTCAAAGTTACGATGGACTCGGCCCTGGCAATTGCCTCGGGTCTCGGGAGTTCTGCATCTTTTGCAGTCTGCATTGCTACCTGCTTTATTCACCTCTCCAATGTCCAGAAGAACAAATCCTCAAGTCTCGATATAAACGAACTAGAGAAGATCTCCAGCTTCGCCTTCAACTGCGAGAAGATCATGCATGGAACGCCCTCGGGAATCGACAACTCCGTCTGCACTTACGGCTCCATCATCGAGTTTAGGAGGGGCGAGACGCTGCAGCCTATCCTTGGGGCCAAGCAGATGAGAGTTCTCCTGGTGGATACCAGGGTTCAGAGGAGCACTAAAGCCCTGGTTGACAAATTGGGGGATTTGACGAGGAGCTATCCCAGTATTTTTGGCCCGGTTATAGAGGCTATTGATAATGTCTCGAAAGAAGCTCTGGAGGTCATCAAGACCATCAGGAGTCTTCCTGGTGGAGGGGGGGAAGACTTGCACAACAGCTATCAACAGTTAATGGTGAGTTGATGGGCATCTTTTGAGGGTCAAGGCGATGTCGGTGGTTTTGTATGTAAAGAATCCTCTGTAACTAATTTTCCTTCAATTGCTATTTATTTATTTATTCATTTGAAGCAGAGGCGCGACAAATTATGAATTATTTGGAAGGTGTTTAAATCTTATTCGAGCACAGTTATTAGACGAGTGACGTACAATTCGAGTTTAATCACTCACAACTCATAATATTGAAAAGATAATCACATGATTTTAGGACTCCAAGTTGGGTTAAGTCCCTTGAAAAAATATGATTATTTTTGTTATTCTTATTTTTCTGTGAAAAAACCAAGAAAAGCCGTCCATTCATTGTATTTAGCAAAACTACTTATGGAAATATTCAATGGCAAGATTTGTCTAAGAAATTCAGTTCGGGATGTATGAGAATTCAGTAGAAAATTATGCAAATTCATCATGACAGGTTTGACGTCTTCGATTGAGAAATACACATCTCTTTTTTGAAAAACAATGTTATTCAATAATTCAATTCAATCCATATACTCCTTCTAGAACAGAATAGCTTCTTTTATGATGATTAAAAAGGAAAACAGTGAAAAATTTATGTCCAGAAATTATGAGAAGAAAATCGATTTTTAAAAGAAAAAAAATATTTAAAGTAGGAATAACAATAAACAAATAATTACCACAAACAGTTCTGAACTTAAAAAGTCTTTGGTTTATTAAACATTCTCAAAGAACATGACAAATCTGCTGCAATTAAATGGAAAAAATCATCAATTTCCAGACATTGATGGAAGTGAATCAAGGCCTATTAGCAACATGTCAAGTCTCGCACCCATCGCTGGATCGAATTTGCGCTGAAGCGAAGAATTACGGATTAGCTGCCAAACTGACTGGTGCTGGAGGCGGTGGTTACGCATACATTTTATTATTACCAGACACTCCAACCGAAACAATAACGAGTATATCGAAAAAACTCATTGCCAACGGTTACCTCATTACTCTCACGAACCTCGGTGGTGCTGGAGTTCAGCTGCACACATGATGATAAATCCTAACTTAATTATTTATTTTCACTGGTGGTTCTAGTTCAAATCATTCGCAAATGATTAACTCACGGTAATACATATTTTTTCTATCAATTTTTTATACAGATCTAGGGGGACAGTTAATTTATCTTCTTACATGATTCAATGGCTCAAATCATTATAAAATTCTTTGTTCAATTTGTATACAAAATAGTGATTATTGACAAATGATAAAATTTAATTAAATAAAAATGAGTACATCGAAAATGCTTGACTTTGTTTCTTTCGTATTCTCATTATCATGACACGAATCATGAGGTAGACTATTTAAAATCTATACAGTATACGTCAATTTTATATAATTGCAATTTATGGCTAAGTTAAATACTGGATGATTAGGAACCATGAGATGCTGCTATTTTTTATTTACAAAATAACTTCGGATGGTTTGATATTAACAATTAATGCAACTACTCTTTATCATATCACACGCACCAAATTATTTGATTATAAAAAAACATCTAATGTTTGCTGCGAAAAATATTAAATTTCGATGGGAATTCAATAATAATTCCTCACCTATTAATCAGAAATAAATAGGTATTTAAATGATACGTAATTCTATGTCTTTGATATATTGGGATTTAAATCTCAAGTCAAATAAATTAACTATAATTGTGAACAGCCATTTTTCATCAATTTTCATGATAATTATCCATGTTAATGCACTCGTTCCTGCTACACCAATGTTTTTCTCAAGTACTTTTGAATTTCAGACTATATGATTAAATTAAAAAGATACATTAGAGAAAATGCCTTCTCAAAATAATAAAATATGGGAATGCGTTGTGCTGTCAAGCATGTGTTACATCACCGGAATATCTCAATATCGATAAATAATCATTACGTCATTAGTAGGACTAGTTAATAAATAATCTCTTGCCATCTAATTTCTTCACAACGTTCGAATTGCACTTAACGGTTCATCAGTTCGTTCTAGCACGTACGCAAAAAAAATCAGCAAAAGTTTCTAACATTTGCTACAAAATTCTATTGGATTTCTATGGCACTAGAATTGACAATTCAATATCACTTTTTAGTCTATTAAGATATTTTTATATAGAAACCTCTCGAGTCCTATATTTTTCAAATTCTTTTCTTCGTTTTGTGTTTCTCCTGCTCTTTATTTACTCCACAGAAAAAATGGCATCAAAAATAGATAAATAAAATTTCATTCAATTTTCTAGGAAATACTTCCTAACATTTCTACTGGAAAGAAATGATAACTTTGTCGGATTTAATTTCTATAAAAATCCATTAGACTTTTGTACGATTTTTTTTCCGCCTGTGTTGTAGTATAAAAAACGACGGAAGGATGTAAATTGTCATGATTCACATGAAAAAATGGGTTGAAATTAACTTAAAGCATATGAAATCATTGTATGAGTAGGTTTCAACTGATTTCCAGTGATTTTTGATTATCATCTTGAGGCATTCGTAGTTACATGGGGCTCGTTGTTACACCATTCCGGTGATGGAGAGCTCGCTCACGGCTGAGAACAACTTGCTCTGGATCAATGTCACCGTCCTCTATTCCAATTTCATCAAAACTGTGACCAGCATTTGATCTCACGTCTTTTTCCTCGAGTTTTGCCTCTGCTAACCACTCGAATATCTCGTTTGTGTACATTCTTCTCTGGAGAACTTCGCGGGTTCTCGGGCGCGAGCCGATGTATGTCGTTGTGCTCTAGAGAAAATACATAATATTTTTGTCAGCACGTTTTTCGAAGTTTCAACTTGAACGTTAACTTGCAAACCACATTCGTTAGTCAATATTTTGTAAATTCGACTAATTATGTATGAATGGGAAAAATATTTCCTCACGTATTTATTTTGAACGGAGTGACAATGTGTTTAGACTCTACTGTTCAATTTTATAGCCTTTTTTTTTATACCTGTTCCTATAAATGCATAACCATATGCAAAGAGTGTAAATAATTGTTGTATATAATTGAATAATAACAAGGTTGAACAAAAAAAGTTTCTCCGGCGGACATCCAAGTGCAGCAGTCCTGAGCTGAGTAAGCACTCGGATGGGTGCCCGCTTAGGAACATTTCGGCTTTACAAAATTAGTAGATTACATACCGTGGCCAGTAAAGTAAAGAAGCCCAAGTCAACAAATATCTGATCTGAGGCTCTCGTTTTTGCTGGCCAAAGCGTGTATACTATTTTTCTCCGAAAATTGACGCTGTCCGGCCGAACGGCAGAAAAGTCTATTATCCCTGAGGCTGTGAAGCCCTTCTTTGGCGATTTTAAGTTTGAGTTCCGAGGTGAAACCGAGGATCAGAAACCCCATCCTGAAGAAAGTGCTCCACGGCCGACGGACAAACGACGAATGGTATTCCGTACAGCCCTAGTTCGAATGAAGCTTAGCTAAGTGTAAGACAGTCATGATATCGCGGATAATAAAGAGAGGAGAGACAGGGGGGGATGCACAGTTTCAAGCTGATAACTCATTCGATAAAACCAACGAAATAACAATAAAAAAAAAAGACATTCTCAATCCCAGCGTGAAATGCGTAGATTCTGGAGCCAATTAAACAAAAAATTCACTAATTTCCTTCTTAAACTCACCCCCACCACGAGTAGTCCCCTCAACTGCTCCAGCAATTGAAAATCTTGAACAATCGACTGGAGCTCGTCCCACCTTAGCTCGACCTCCTCATGCAGCATTTTTTCCTCATCGCGTTTTGACGTAGATCTTTTATACTGAATTCGGAATCTGAAAGCCTCGAGGAAACTCGACACGACAATCGTGAGAACAATCATGGTGACGAGGTAGAAAATCATGAAGTAAACTCTCGTGTAGTGGCCAGCGGTGACTGCATACGCATTCATAAATATGAACCAATTATTCACAACTGTCAGTTCGAACAATGTCATACTACTGGCCATTAGATTGTCGAAGGTATTCAGGTAATAGTAGCCCAGTGCTGTGCTTCCGTTTGCTGAGTATTTGTAAAAATCTTCAACTGTTGTATTTCTGAAAATAAGTTCATATCTTTATTTTCTTCAAACCTGGGATTATTAATTATTTGAGAAACAAAATAAAAAATTTTAGCCAATAATCACGAGATATTTCGGAAAAATAATTTTTAAATAACTGTTAATTCCTCCAAAACCGATTGGATTGATCTATTGCGCACAAACTTATTTCAGGCAGACATTAGACCCTTTAGACCTGGTTAGCAATAATTGTATAACTAATAAAATTATAAATAATTATTTTTAAATGAATAAAAATATTCCAATATAATTGAAAAAATAATTCAATCGATATTGATATTTATTATGTAACCAAGGCCATTGATACTTACACACAACAATTCCTCATATCATATCCGGCAAACATTTCCATTCCAATAATGGCAAAAAAATAGTACAAAATCATCATAACAATGGCGGTGGAGCACATCAATGGTGATAAAATAACAAGTGTTCCAAAGACATCTCTGTATCTCTTTTTCATTTTAAATAATCTCAGTAGCCGCAGAGGTCGAAATATCACCAAGAACGTAGCTCCTGGGAATAGTGTGAGTGCAAATGAAGCAACGAGAGACATTATGGAGGCCCCGAGATCAAAGAGATTCCAGCCCGAGCTGAGGTATCTCCGCATCCCCAGTCCGAGAACTTTTATCAATGCCTCAGTGACGAAAACTAAAAGGCCAAACCCACACCATAAATTCAGTGAAACTTAAAAGTTGGCATTTATTTAAATTACTGACATTTATCATTTAAATTGGATTTACTCACCTGCACCGAATAGGAGAGTATCCCAGCAGGCAGCAAATTTGTGCGCTGATTCTATCAGATCAGCATTGGATTGAAATAATCGGATGAACATCGAAACTCCGTTGGCAATTATTGTTGCATCTACAAATAATAAAATTTAATCGATTAATTAATCAGTTGATGACTTGTTTTACTATTCAAAAAATATTTTTGCTCCCGAAACTTTTCAATCTAATCAGGAAAAAATTTAAGTTTTTGATTTTTCATATTATATCAACCCTATGTGATGCAACGAGTCCGAAAATGCAATTCTTACGTATGTGTGTGTGTGTGTGTGTGT
>JAPYZM010001080.1:25848-36926 GCA_030522845.1 Psyttalia concolor
TGTGTGTGTGTGTGTGTGTGTACGAAATTTGTTCTTCGATCTTCGTCGATTGCTCGGCAATAAATCGATGGGATTGATTTTTTTTACATGTAGGTATTATTGGGTTCTATCTACAACCGTTGATTAAAATTCACTTCATTGATTGATTATCTTTTTTTTGAATTTGTTCAAAATTTGTTTTTTTTTTCACGACAGTTAGAAAAACGTTCGAATTGAACTAAATGACGGCTGAAAAATTTTGGTCCTACGTCTTCTTGACCGAGATCGAACATGAAGGTGATAGTAATAACTGTTATTTCAATCTTTTTGAAAATTCGTTTTTTTTTCTTTTTTTCCCAATTGTATTGATGTCTTTGTAGATTAGGCTTCAAATTGATTTAATAATAGATTAAACTGTTTCTTTAGATACCAAAAAGTTCAAGTTGAATGTTGGTTATGATAACTGCATTCATTAATTTCCTTTTCAAGATGAATTTTTCCTTCAAAGTTGCATTTTTGATAACTCCTTCAAATGTGATCATTTGAATCTAAGCAGTTGTGCATAAATACAATATTATTAATGAAATTCACTTAAAATATCAGTTTTTGCTGAACATTCGATAGAGATAATAATTTATCAAGTGACCATTCGGAAGCATATTGCTAATTTATTAGCAAAGAAAACTATATTATATCCGAGGCTAGAGCAATTTCCCACTTGCTTTGAAGTTAACGATGAGTTTAGAAATTTGCAAAATTAATCTTTTCACGTCTCTTGAATGCTCAAAGCATCACTAAACGTCATTAATAAAAAAAATACGTGAAAATTGGAAGGATCGGACAAATCGAATTGTATGGAATTGAATTATTTTATTGAACTTTTTAGTGATACTCACAACGTCATTAATAAAATAAAAAAAATACGTGAAAATTGGAAGGATCGGACAAATCGAATTGTATGGAATTGAATTATTTTATTGAACATTTTAGTGATACTCACAAACAAAACTCTCGAAATAGGGCCACATGATAGCAGCATTAGCTCCAGTGCAGAGCATCTGAAGTGGTGGCCACGCGGTGTGATACCAAGGAATCCCCGTAAATTGTGGCTCCCACTGAAGAGTTGTCACATCGTAAACCGACAGGAATTCCTCGCAGCTCAATGCACCACTCGCCGATGCATTCATGTGTCTGAACATGAGAATGACGTCGAGGGTGCTCTTCTGGGGGGCGTAATAGCGCATCAGTCCCTCGAACTGACGAAAGCGCATTTTATCGGGATTCTGCTTTGAGACGAGAAGCTTGAAGGCATGCTGACATGCTCGCCTCTTGTGTAGGAAGAGTTTCTTGAATTTGTCACGCTCCGCTGAGGTGAATGTTTCATTCACAACTGCCAGCATCAGGTTCATCATCACGTAGAGCATTGTACAGAGATATGTTACGAAGTATATGGCATACCACTTGCTGCGCGAGTACGAGGGCATCATGACGTCGGGAAAACTAAAAAAATTGTCGTTTTGTTGTTGATTATCTTGGAAATTAAATTAGTTTCCTATGAACAAACTTGAGACCATAAAAAAAATTCTCATGTTTTGAAAACAATAATTTGTATTTTCCAAATTTTGCTCTTCGATTTTGTTTTCATTTCATTTTTGAAATTTAAAGCTTTTACCAAAATAGAGGAACGACGAGTAAATTATTTTGGATGTCATGGAGTGACAATCAGACACTTTATTATATTCGCAATCAGTTAAAAATATTGAATAAATTTCTGAGGAATTCAGAGCTCAAAAATTCGAAACTCCATTGAGAACTTATTTATTTAACCACTAATTGATTACTTGAAATACTGATTATTATATTAATTTTCAAATTCCAATTTCAGTAACCGAATTTCGAGAACAAGCGGATAATCATCGTTAAATCAATACCATAAGCGATCGAGCAGATTCGATAAATCTACATCGGTTATGCTTAATGAACAGAATCAAAAATGGAAAAGCAATTTTAAGGGAAAAGAAAACAAAACTAGACTTTTTTCAGGTTTTTGTCAGACATACAAAAATTAGTCGTGAAGCCTCGATAAAATAAGAAAAATGACAATAAAATGACATGTTAGACTTACTTAGCAGTAGTCAAAAGTACAAAAAGACTGACGAAACTATCTTGTAGCGTTTCGAAGTTCCCGTTGCTCTCGGAAAACATGAAATATCCGAGAACCATGTACGTAGTGATAAAGAACAGTAAAAGACCCAGCATATCGAGAATTGGCGGTAATGTCTGAAGAATTTGACGGATAAATCGTCTCACGCCCCCACAGTATTTGGTGTCCACCAGAAAAATCGGCCGCAGTGCACGGGTTACCCGGACGTGGGAGGATTGACGGATTAAAACTGTTGTTGCCTCCAAAAACATTATTGCCAAGGTGATGCACTGGGAAAGATCAGAAAAAAATCGTCATTTTCATTCACAAGAGAGTACCACCGAGACGACAACAAATTTCTTTAATATACGAGAATTTTGTTTTGACCCATCTATTTATTAATTTTGTTTTTTATATTGTAAACATGAATGAGTACGAATAAAATATTAACACTCGATGGAAAAAAATTGACGGATCAATCGGCAAAAAAATAATTGAAAGGACAATAGATATTCTGTCGTATTTTTCCATGTAATTTTCATTTTTTAACGGAATTTTCGTTCATTATCTCTCCACAAACCACAAGCAACCTTCTCTCTTTCCGGATTATTGCACTGGTTTGAACCGGTGATTTCCGGATGAATAAAAAGCTGATTAATGGCACCTATCCGGCTGAGTAGATCGCACATACGTAATGAGTTTATCCCTGATCTCATCTGGATCACTCCGGTATCAATCGCCAATCCTCATTAGGCGTTTGTTTGTTGGGAGACCGGCGGCAACTCAAGCACATCGCTTGAATATTTATGAGACAAAGACAAAGTCACTCGAATTTGATCTCTCTGTACGACAAATTTTTCTACTGAGGAGTCTGTCAATAAGCAATTTGACGTGAATTTTCCATGTCTTCAACTCTTTTTTTTTATGACACTGTTACCATTTTTGGATATAATTTCGGGTAGATTTAAATATTCATGAGAATGTCCAACCAGTGGCAGCAAAAAATAACGCAAATGTTAATTTCTGGAGTCTCTCCTACCTTTAGCATTGTTCTCTTGTGTTTGAGAATTGTTCCCCAGCCGATCCATCGAAGTTTCAGTGCCAATTCAATTCCGATTGTGATTAATGCCAGCAGTTCAATGGATCCGTGGGCCCAGACGGGTAACTGTAGTCAACAAAAATAGACAGTGGATATTTTTTCCCAAAAATGCAACCATTTTCGCTATTGAATTAATATTTTTCAAAATTAAAAAATAAAATCGCAACTTATCCACGAAATTATTCTCCTGCGCGAACACTAAGAGAAAATTCACCAGAAATCAAATATAGAAATATCTAGAGATTTCGCTTGGATTTTCGAAGAAAAATTGAAAAATTGAAAAAAAATCGTTTATACATACTTGAAAAAGAGGTACAGCTGGTTCTTCGACGACCGCCAATCCCAGAAGAACTAGCGATGTGAGAAGATCAAGGCCATAATACCAGCTGTTATGAACGAGAAGATAGGCGGGAAGATCCTCTGGATGTCTCGGATGTGAATCAAACTTCTCATTGTTTCTTCCTTCCTACAACCCATCAATTCTTATCTGAACGGGGAAAATTACCAGACGGACTTTATTGAAGATTTTTTATTCAGACTGCTAATTTATCTGTGCTATGTCTATAAAGTTTCAATTGTAAATGTTGTGCATGACATTAAAGAATTAGGATTTTTTCCCAGAAATTGCACGATAGGGGACATACTGTTGTGGAATATTTAGTTATCTCGTGTTTTTTCGAGTGAGACGGCTCGAGTAGAATCAGCAGACAGAGAAAATGAAAAAGAGGATTTATTATGTGCTTGAAACTACGGAATTCAATGAATTTCCCGTTATGTAAAACAATAATAATTCTCTTTTGTAACAATACAATGATTATTATCAATTTCTTTTCTCATCCTCGGGATATCTACATCGTTAATTACATTACGAGATAATGAATGTTTCTTTAATTATTCCTCCAGCTCTTGAGAATTCCAGAGAAATTGAATTTCTAATTGACAATTTTCTATGAAAAATCATTAACTGATGTTAATTTATTGATCAATTAATTTCTTCGTTTTATTTCTTTGTACGATTCTGGAGCATGAATCGTTCACTTACAAAACTATAGAATGAATATAGAATATAATAGAAGAGGAGGAAAAATTATGAGCTCACGAAAGAAATTGGAATGTCTGTCGAATTGTTAAGAATTAATGAGATGTTTCTTGTGTGGGGATAAATACCTCCAGAAATATAGCGGCCTCGTGATAATTCATCTCCCAATGCATATCGGCATCCATCAGGGCGGTCTGCCTGTCGAAGGCAGCACTCTCAGTGAGATCATCTCCCTCGAAACCCCTCGAGGTCTGACTCCTCTGGCTCAGCTCGTTCGGCGACGTTGCATCTTCCCTCGGTGGCATTCTCAATCGAGTCTCTGGAGAAGCGCAAGACAACATAGATCCATACTCTAAAAGGACAGATCGGAGAAAAAAGACAAGAAGCATGCAGTGCTAGTAGTAGAAAGCTTTTCCACCGGTAAAAATCAAATATGCTGAGCTTCTGCTCGCTGAGAGAGATTCACCATCACCAGACAAGAATGCGACATTCAGTCTGTTATCACCAGCGTTTAATTAGCAAAAATAAGATCTTTCTTTTATCTTGTGTAAACAGTGGCATGAGTTAACACCACGTGGAGGTCTACAACTGGTAAAAACAAATCATTGTCGTTCAACGCGACAATTATGAAAAAAACAGCAAAGACATATTATAAAAAATGAAGCATTCGGTGCAAAGATTGGAGAGATATGTTTAGGGTTGAAAAAAAGAACAGGAGATATTGATTTAAAATTGTTTTTTTGAATTATCTACTGATATTGTTGGTAATATTGGGTATACTTGTTTGGTTCTCAGTAAAAAATAAATAAAAAAGTTTTGTCCCAAAACCTGTTTTAAAAAACAATAGAATAAGTTGCACAGAAAATGCTCAATTACAAAATATTTGAAAATCTTATCCTCTGAACTTTTCCCAGAAACGAAAAACAATAACCGAATGTGGGTAGGAATGTAAATATTTAGTTTATTTTTTACGGAGGATTTATAGAAGAGCTACGAAATAAATTTACTGAAATTTTCCTTACTACTACTTCAGTTTCCTTTGTTCCAAAAGATGAGGTATGAGTAATAAATAATCATCATCTATCTTCATTGAATTCATTTCTTCAATTAATCCGACTGTGGAAGAAGTGTGCAGTGTTTCTGTGAGAAAGTGTTGCTATAGAAAATTTTCAATAATAAATTATTTCACTGAATGAAGAAAAATTGCTCTATATTTTTGGTCCCCAGTAAATCATTGAAGAAAAAAAATTGAATGTTTTGCTCTAAAATTGTTTAAAAAATAATTTAATAAAAGAAGTTGCACAGAACAATTTAAATTACAAAAGATTTTGGAACTTTATCCCCTGGGAATGTTGCAGCAATGGAAAAGATTAACAAAATAAAATGTATGAATTTAAATATTTGGAGTTTATTTTACTGATGATTTTTATGATGGATACGAAACAAATTAACTGAATTCTCAATAGAACTCGTCCAAAAATAATATATAAATTTCTAACTACTTCCCGGATGGAGTAAGGTAAAAATAAATAATCACTACCTAGTTTTATTGAATGTATTTCTTCCATTAATTTGCAACTGTATTGCGAGTTTTTGTTGATCAAAACTGTCCAATAACAAATTACTTGACAGCCGACAAAAAATTAGAATATTGACCCCATACTATATTAGTTGTTTTTGCCCCATACTATATTTTCCATTAAGCCTAATGATTTCTACTAAAAATGATCATGCAGTCAACTTGAATTGAAAAATCATATGGGAAATTTTCTCGATAGAAATGGGTAAAAACTGAATTAGTGTTCCTCGTAAATCGAATCCCGACACCTCCCAAAGTTAATCTCTAGCCCAAGGGCCGGCTCTAACTATAAACAACTGAATTAACATCACCGCCAGCAGTTGCATAATGACTAAAAAAAAAATAGCATCATCTACTAACTACCATTACTTAGTACCACTTAATCCCATTGAACTGAACGGAAGAACAACATTTCCAAGAGGAAGTAGACAACATCATAGCATAACATTTGATGATTGCAAAATAGAGGAGTGACGTGACTTCTCAATCATAAAGGATCGAAGAAAAGTCAGAGTGCGACAAGAATTGTTGATACTCACTGGGGCTGGTGCTACCGTATCCCTCGGTGCCATAATTAGAGCAGGAATCCTCGTCGAAAACTTGATAATTGCTAGCAGTTGGCCGCTGATAGTTCGAACTCATTTGTTGACGAAACAGTTGGCTGCTGATGTTTCGATGATGCTTCTAATTGTTTAATTGGCAGAGTGACTCGAGTGAAGGTTTCATCGATCCACCTTGATGGCAAACACTCAACTGCTGTGCTACTGTGCTTGCTCTGCTGAGTAAGTTGATCAAGCCACCGAGCTCGAAGGCTTGTGAAGGCTCCGAAGAGTCAGCCCACCACTGATGTCATACGGATATCCATAGTGGTTTTTGTGTAGGATTTATAAGTCATGGACGCGAGGTGAGAGGGGGAGTGATGGTGTGGGTGAGTGGCTTGGCTCATGAAAATGCTAGTGCGTTGGTTGTTGCTGAGCTGCGCAGGCTGACTTGTGACGTCAGGATCATGTGCTGGAGGAGTAATCTGCTGTATCGACGGTGTCTCAGATTGGCCCAGCAGTTAATACCAGCCTAAGTTTTTCCTCCTTTTTATTACAATTACATGGGTATTCATGAAGAATTGCCATTTCCACAATGAAATAATTTTAACAAATTGATATTTGGAGAATGAAAAAATGGGAGCTAGTGCCAGGTGGAAAAATGACAAATCAGAATTCATACTAGCAATGAAGAATCATGAAATGTAAAATAAATCGAAAGATTGTATCTTTAAAAATATTAAAGTGGGTTGGATCTTTAATCTCACGATGAATAAATACGGAAACATAATTTTATTAAATAACATTATTCAAAATCGATATCCAATTGGACACAATTGCACTGATATAAGATCACATTCTTGTTGGAGGAATAGAACCCGCCGATCAGTAAATGCCTAAATCAGAAGAATTCTCCCAGGATAGAGATTCTTTGTAAAAACGGTTGCGTAGCGCAAGACATGACTTGATAATCTCCGTTAAGTGTCATGTTCTTAGGATACAGATTAAGCTTACGAATTTTCTCGAGCAATGCCTGTGGAACGAAAGGCCTCCTCTGAGATTGCTCAGGATGAGATGAAGATTTCGTTGCGTTTTGAGGCTCCGGACCTTTGGCCTGTCCTCTAGATTCTCCAGAGCCCTCATCACTCTCACCCTCATCCTCCTCTGTCTCCAAACCAACATCAGACCCTTGAAGATGCTCCCCACTGTCATCATCAGCCGTTGCATTCTCCGCAGAACTCTCACTACTAATGTCTTGATCAATAATTATCTCTACCGTGCTCCTCCTCTCTTCCTCCTTGAATTTTATATCAACTAATCTATGCATCTCGACCTCCTCTGGGTCCGTAACCTGAGATTCCATCCTCCCTTCCTCCTCCCCCTCTTCGTCGCCATCGCCATCATTCTGCTGTAGACTCGCAGCAACAAACTTCCCCATGACTGATTTTTTATCATTGAAGAGACTGTGAACAGGTCTGCAACAGCTCAAAGCACCAGGATCGATGGGATGGGCCTCGGTATTGAAGACATATCCTCCAGCATCCACTACACATTGCCCCCACTGGGTCTTCACCACATCGCCTCTCTGTCCGCGATTATGAATAAAATTATCCGTGTCGAATAGCAAGTACAAGTATTTAGTCGTTTCAGCTAGGAAAAAGGACTCCATCCTGTCTGCTTTTCTGTGGTCCCTAACGTCATTTATAGTGGCGTAGCCGCAGGATGTCTTTGCACTGTGTTGGAGACTCCTGAGAACATCCACCTGCAAGTAGTAGAGTTCATATTTTCTGACACGATGCTGAACAATTCTCGTTGACAAAGGTTGACCAACGATTAATAGAATATGTGAATAAATAAATTTGTAGTCATGTTTTTGATAAAATGAATTTCCTACTCACTCCAAACTGTATCAAATAAGGATCCTTGGTTGCCCTGTAGAGGTACATAATCGACTCAATAAGTTCGGGTCTCAAGGGGTAGCTCTCCCTGTTGGTCCCCGCCTCGCCCTGAGCAATATTATAAAATTCCGGAGTGAATCCCAATTGCTTCCACACCCTATGATAATTATGGAGGGACTTCATGGCATCGGAAACTTGGCCGAAGAGACTGAGGACACCGGGCCAATAGGCATCCAGGGATTGAAACACTGGTAGGGTGACCTGTCCCTCGTTCATGGACACCCACAGGTGCCAGTCCTCTCTTCTCACGTACTTATCAATCGCCCCCCTGAACTCGTGAAACATATTCGCGAGGAAGGGATCCTGGAGGAGCAGAGCCCCCTTCGCCAGGTACTCGAAGTAGGAGTCAACACCAGCACCAATTCCCGAGTCTGTGGCTGTCCAGTGGCCAGTCAGCACGTCCACGTGATTACCAACGAGCCCAATCTTCGATCTGTAGAAGTGAAGGGCTTTAATGGCGTTCATGGCTACTTCCTCGTAGATTGGATCGCCAGTAAGTCGAGACAGTGTCCCGAACTCCAGCACGAACGTGCCTATTCCTGCTGTACAGGTGATACTAGTCTCACCTTCGGGCACTCCGTACTTGAGGTTCACTGTTCCGTAGGGCATTCCTGTAGGAATTGATATGTGAAAACATTTTACCAACAGTTTCTTTACAGCGAAAACATTCAAAGGGTTTTATTTCATTTGAAAAATGTGCATTTACTCTATTTTAGAGCCAAAGTTAGAAGTTGGGTTGTCCCGAAAATCTCGTGTTCATTGAAATAACCCAAAGTTAACCCTGAGTCTGATCCATCAGAGAAAAACTACAAACTAATAAGAGATATTTGGCAAGTGTACATTGTTTCATTGTATTTTTCTTAATTAAATCGTAGTTGTACCTGTGGGAGTATCAAAAGCTGGCAAAAGTCGCCTAGCCATGTCCTCTGCGAGACGAAGAAGGGGGCCATTGCAGGGCCAGCCTGGCTCCAATTTGACGCCGGCCTTTTTGGAGAGCAGATGGGCTGAGAGGAGACCCCCAACAACCCTGATATTCGTCTCAAAGACTGAGACGTTTATGTTCGCCTCGAAGTTCTTCCTGGAGGAGATCAGTTCAGCTACTCTCCGAAATTCTGTATAGTTTCCCATCACTGCGAGGGTATCCAGCGCGTCGATGAGCGTGAGGGAGAAACTCCCCCAGGTGTCAAAACCGTCACAGCTCAAGGAGCGCAGTTCGTCGAAGGGATAGGCGTACTTAAGGTAGCTCGAGTACGCGTGATCAAACATTGATTTCACCTCATTCTTCAGGATAATGAGGTCTTTTTTTTTATACTCATGCTTAGCTTGGACCAGAGCCACAATCGAAGTGATAAGCGTGACACGCGCAAAAATTATCATTTTCTGGGAAGAACGGAGACTTCATGAGACTATATACACAAAAAACTACACATTCTACAAGTTTTTGTATTAAAATTCTATCGAAAATATTTTTCGTTTTTAGAGGATGCAGTCCAGCAGAAACTATTGTATAGAGAATTCAATTTTAGTTAAAAAAAAATTAAACCAACTAAACCTTTCCGATATTACTTGGTCATTAGAACATCAAAAAAGAAAAACTGGTCTGTGAAATATTTTAATATTGACGCTATTGGTATAGGAGTGGGGTTCTAAGTGCATTTAAAATTTACATACATTTTAAGAGAGAATGCCAATCAGTAATTAACAACAGTATCTAATTTATTTTTTTTTAATCAATAAATTTCGACATGCGTCTCATTACAAATCGAAATTTATAAATATTGAACAAAAGTTGCAAAAATTCTGTTCATAAATTTGTATGAATTAATAATCAATAAATAAAAATTTGAAAGAATGGTCATGATGAATAAATTAACTTAATCCCATCTGCTACTTGGTCGTAACACAAGATTCTCAGAAATTATTTTTTTATTCCTTATTTAGTATTTACTTACCTTTTTGTCGTTTGTATAGCTGCAAGTATTCAATAGATAAGCTCATACCTAATTATTTATATTGACAAATGTGACTGTTGTTATTGATTGTTCTACGATCGATTAATTTGACGATTTTTGCGTGTCAAAGCCCATGTTGTCTTAAAATTTTGTCCCAAAATTGATGGATTTTCACATGAGTAAAGTAATAATGCGGATGAGATGTCCATTCAAAACAGTCCACGTCTCAAAACATCACAAATTGGAGGTTAGAGATGTGTCGAATCAACACTAGAGTGCGTCCTTTCATTTTTTCAATTATGCAATAATTATTGTTTATAAAAACAAGTATTTCAATTATTAGGAGTACTTTGATATACCAGAAAGAAATCAATGAAGAAGGTATTCATTAAGAAAATTATGTTCATATATTTCGGTGAACGCATAACAAAATTTAATAGAAAATCCTACTGAATTATAAATAATATTCTACAGGATTTTGAAATGACTCTCTTTTACTTTCCGTTATATCGAAATGTTGAAAAAAATATAATTCTATTCTTTCGAATACTGAATTCAATACACCTATATCGAATAGAATTGCCCAGGAAATTTCCGAAAATTATTTAATTGCTTTCTTCAATCAAATAAACATCTCATAAAAATTCACAGAAATTTACAGAGACTTTACCCCCAACTACTTTGAAATATGTCACACAATGAAATTATGAAAAAAACACCAACAAGACATTTCATTAACAATATATGTATTCGTTTGTGTATTTCAGTGAAATAAATTTACCCTTTCTTA
>JAPYZM010001081.1:0-27541 GCA_030522845.1 Psyttalia concolor
GTCTCAGGTATACCTGTCCCAACTTTTGTTTTGGTTCCTCCAACCGACGTCTCCAAATTTCAATGTAAACATTTCTATAACGTAGTCATGTTCCGACAATCGTAGCTGAATGTACTAAAATGTGGTATGGAATTTTCGACATTTATTATAATTATGTAACAACACGAGGCGCGCGAATTTCACAATTACCCCGTCATTAAAATAAAAAAGGAGAATAAAGGTAATAAAAAAGTGCAAAATTTTATGGGATTGGTGAGAGAGGGGGATTATTTTTTTCGTATAAATTACTGGTTCGTTTCGTAATTTTGGATCGGAAAAATTAGTCAATTGCATAGTTATATTCAGGGTCTTTAATGGGAATTACTGAAACGGATAGATATTTTTTAGGGAGGATTGAACGAATTTTATTCAAAGGTTGGGGGAGTTTTTCATGGATAATCGGGTAATTTTTACTGAGCAGTCAATGAAAATTGGGCGCACACTTAGAAATTGTTTATTAAGGAGTTAAGGAGTTTTACTGAAGGGGTACGCTCATTTTTCCCGAGCAATTACCCCGAGTAATTTTTGCTGAATTTTTCTCACTGCGTAGGTCTCTCGATTTTTTTATTCTTCGGAATTTATTGATTCGCTCTTCTTTTGATTGTAATCGAGCGCTCCTGCGGGTGGCGAATATCAAAAGGGATTAAATATACCCGCATGATGGCGTTGTGTACCCGTAAGACTCGCATTTGTGTGATTTGTGAGTGAAAATCTGAAGGCTGGTCAATTGAAAAAAAATCGAGGCGCTAATGATTTTCGTTAATTATTGGTGAATAATTAGGCTCATAGAGGCTGGAAAAGGTAATTAATTTGGGTAATTGGCTTTGGAACAATTGAATGGAGTTACAAGTTTACCGGGAAAAATGCTTTTGCCGGAAAATGAGGAATTTAACTTGAAATCCTCGCACTTTGCCCTTTCACCGCATAAACAATTCTACCCCTCCATTATGCCACTGTCGACCTGTACCGGGTAAAAGTCCCCGAGTATTATCAGCATTACCGCGCAAAACCCCAGGTGGATCTTCAACGAGGTGTGTTTTCGCACGTTCGTATTCCATTACCACCACTAGAGTCACTTGAGCTCGTAAATTTTATTGGTCTGATAATACATCTCGTCGAATGCGCCGGGAGAAATTACCGTTTCGATATATAATTTGTTAATGCCTGAATAAAAATGTCAGTCTTAAAAATAAACAGTTTGCCAAAAAAAAAAAAAAAATTCGCAACAAATCAACAAATTTTACGTTCGGTTTTTGTCTGTTAACGAATTAATTTGGCAATCGAGTAATTAAAAAAGTAATTCATTTCTCGGTTTGTCTGTCTGTGCGTAAGTGTCGAACGATTGAAACCGAATGTCGTATTTTTTAGCGAGTCGCGTCAACAAACTTTGTAGCCGACAATCTAGCCACCGCTCCCCTATTTTTTCGCGACACAAAACGGGTCAACATGATACCCTCCCACCCCTTCATGTACACAGCGAATCCATCTGATCCCAGTTATATATTCGCAAACTCACGTTTTAACGCTCAATCGCTCTTGTGAACTTTTATCATAAAACTTTTCAATCCCCTCGATTATACCCCCACTTTCTGGATATAATAAATTCAATGGGGAATCCATTGAGTCATTAGAATTTGGTCGAGAGGTTTTACCGAAATTTTTACAACAAAAAATTATTTCCATTCCCATTAAAAAATCGAAGTCTAAAAAAATCCGGGCGACGGTTGCGAGTGATTTAAGGTCAGAAGGTCTTACGAAAGTCAGACGAGGGTCTTACGAAGGTCTTACGAAGGTCATAAAACATACTAAGGTCATGAACTCAAGTGTTGGGAGTCCAACAAAAAATAAGAAATAATTTAATCCCCAAAATATTTTTTTTATCCTAAAAATTTTTAGAATAAAAAATCTTGCTTCCACGACAAAAAAAAATTGAGGTCGTAGTCAGGTCTTAAGAGGGTCGTAGTGAGGTCCTAGGGAGATCAAACGAGGTCAGGTGATCTGAAAAATTGAAAGTCCAATAAAAAAGTAAAAAATTATTTTTCCGACAAAATAATTTTTAACACTTGAATAAAATTGTGAATACCAATAAATTCTTCTCTCAGCCATAATTTTCTATCAATTTCCCTCTCTCCACCCTCGCCAGAACATCAAAGACCCACACAAGAGGCGATTACTTATGATTTGTTGGCATAATGCCCGTGAAGCCCCAGTCAGAGAAGTTTCAGAGCGTGAGTTGATCGTTGTAGGTACGAGACTAGGGCGTTGGGGGTCCATTCCTGGGGCTGTCGAGTGTGGAATAGTCGGCTCTGGGGATCGCGTGGGAGTGGACGGCTGGCAATTCAGTCGAGCGAGGTGTGCCCTACAACGCAACGGACAGCATCAATCCATCCACATAAACGATAAACTCGACTATGCGACAAGAAGGGTCGCAAAATGTCGAGGTGACAGAACTCTGACATTTTCTCCATATTTTTTTTTCTCCTTCCCGCCGCCGGTTGGAAGAGCATATTCTCATGTTTACGACACATTCGCCCGTGTTTGAGGGGCTAGCGATGAATTTTTATAACCGGGAGGCGCCAAAAGGAGATATTTCCCCCCTATTTTTTACAATAAATTGAAACTTGAATATATTTTTTCAAAAAAAAATTTAGCAAGGCCAATATAAATCAGATAACTCCCAGCTTTCACAATTAAAATTAAAGTAATCGTAATTTCGGAGGATCAGTCCCATTTTTGTGAGTGAAAGACGCCAGAGGAGGAATTCCTCCCCATTTTGCACAATAAATTCCAAAACTATAAATTAATTAATTAAGGGCGGGTGTGATAATTTATCACCTCAAAATCTCCGTCACTCATTACAAGTGAATTACTGATCAAATCGTGTTCAGACATGATTCCCGACTTGCAGAAATCATGCACGGACGCCGGAAATTACGTTTGCTTATGATTTGATCATTATTTTTCTTGCAATTAGTCGCGGGGATATCGACGCTAAGCAACTTAACAATTTCATTTTTTTTCCAAATCTCGGAACCAGTTCATCATTTTTTTACCACAATCGCAACTTCGGGGGTTGTCCCCGAAGGAACCCCACTTTACTCAACGAATTCCTAACTCCAACAATAATTAAGCCCTACTAAAGCCACTTCCCCCCGAAAATCCTCAAAACAAGTCCAACTAGACCCAAAAAAAAAGAATAAAAAAGTGAAATCTCGAAAATAACGAGTGAAGGATTACGTCCGCATGCGCTGGAATGGACCGCGCCCTGTGCGGTCCCTTTCCATCTTTTATTCTCCGTCTTCATTGCTCTCGTGTGTTTGTAAACCAGTTGATGGCACGTGTGGGCCACAATGCGAGTTCCCACACGCAAACACTTCTCTCTCACTCCACCCGCGGGTGGAGAGGGTGCGGGGTGGTCTGGAGGCGGGGAGGGGTGGCTGAGGGATGAAAATGCCGGGGCCAACGGGATCACACTCCCTCGATCCTGCTAAACGGTAAACCGATCTGTGAACATTTCAGCAGTCACCGATCTCCAAGGCTAATCCCTCCAGTTCACTGGGGGGTTTGGATACGTTTCACCTATTGCCACTCATCCCCACTCTGTTTTCCAGTCACATGTTTACTCCCCCGGTCTCCACATTTTATCATATACGGCTGATACTTGTTTATGGAAATTCTCCGGGGCGAGGGGGAGGGTCAGTGGATGCACTTGTGAGAGTTCTCCCCATTGGGTGACACGTGTTGGGGCTAATCGTCGGGTAATAGGCGCTGGGTAGATTGGGGGAAACATTGTGTGGAGTTATTCCAGTGCACGTGTTATCTCTCGGGAATTTACGAGGATTCGGTTTGGAAATTATTTCTATTAATAGGTTTCATTGAATAAATCGGGTTAACATTTTATTTATTTTTTCCCACTCGCGTTGATGAATTTTTTTTAATCACCGGGGGCAGCCAAATTGTTTGGTTTTTTGGGATAAAGAAAAATTTAATAAAATCACATATGCAATTTTAGTATGAAATATTTGGGGGAGTGGGGAAGATGATGGCAATTGAAATAATGGGCAAAATGAATTAATTTTGTGGGGAGTTTGGTTATTTTTTTTGTAAGAAAATTTATATTTTGAGGACTGGGAAATTTCTCTCGGCACTGGGGCTTGAGTGCGAATTGGAGACGGAGATCTTCGGGGGTTGTATTTAAGTTGCGGATGTCTTGGACCTCCGGGTGGTGAATAAACGCCGGGGATGAGAGAAGTTTCCTAGCTTTGACCGGTGAACCCTTCCCTCATGTTGGTTTGATGTTGAGAAACTCGTCTAATCCCGTGAACATTCCTCGGCCGCCAAAACAATTTGCTGAGGTGAATAAAAAGTCCCGCTCTACGGCGGGGGGTGGTAGTGGAGAAATAATTGAAAACATCGGTAAATATTTACTGAGAAAATATCATTCCCGTCATTTCCCGTCAAATTGACTAATTCTCAGTGACGAAAAAATATCCACATGTTTTTAGTAATCACGTTTGGGGAGAATACGGCAACTGTGGTTCGATAAAAAAATAACAACCCCGGGGATTCTCTCAACCCACCGTCACATACGCTGCATCTCTGTTTACGTTTCCCGGTATCGTGAATATTTTTATAAGTCGTATTTGTCCGGGTCGCATCGATACTGATGATATTCAAACATCTCGAGGGCGAAATGTGACTCACGAATTGCAATTAAAAAATTTTCCCCTCAATTTATAATTTTATTTCGAATATTATTGCAAGCAAAAGGTCTTTTTCCCCAGTTTCACATTAAATAATACGTTAATTATTCCGCGTTATTATTTTAGTAAATATTTCTCTCCTGGTAATCCAGTAAATAATTTTTTTGAGCTCATCCAACAAAGTTTTATAATGAATAATAAATTAATAAAGCGCATGAGTTGAAGTGACATCCGGCGAATTTTATCAGCAAAGCAATCTCTAAACAATTACACTGAGGGGAAAAAAATTAATTAATTAATTAATTGTCTTCCGCCAAGAAGGCAGAGCTGATTGAATTACCGAAATTATATGACATTTTTTCGGAGTAAATCCCCCATTATCAGATAACCAAAAAAATTACCTAAAAACTAATAACAAAAAATGAAAATTCCCGAGGCAATGCGGTCAAGCAGAATGGGTTTTTGGATGCTGGAGGGATGAATTGGATACAGCTCCAACGCCAGTGTGCGAACGTGGGAATCTGCCGGGTGGTATCCGCTCAGCCTCATTAATGATGATGTGCCTACCACCCAGTGGCAGAATCCCGAGTGAAGTGGAAAGGGAGCACGAGGAGGGAGTGAACCCCGCAAAAGCCTGGCCAACACGTCCCCCGACACACCCTCACAATTCGCCACCTCCGAGGTGTATATACCCTCAGACCTCTCCTCAACAACATTTTCACTTCCCCTCGGTCCAGGTGGTGCGGTCCAGCTGCACTTGACATTTTATCTCCTCGTCATTAATTTTTTTCCGAGCTCGAAACACTCGTTTTCCCCCCGGCGCTGATATTTTATCTCTCCCTATTAATTTTTCCGCGCCCAAAACACTCGTTTCCTCACCTCAGGTGACAACCCCCCGGACAATTATCGTCCGTTATCCGAACTCTGAGATCAATTCCAATGAAAATAATTTTCTGTATTTAATTGATAATTGTTTATTAACTTCCCGATACGAAGTTATTGGTTTCACCCATTCGCGAGCGACCAACAACCCCGACGAATTTTTTGAATTTAGTTGGAGGGTCGTAGGCTGAGATCGGAAGTCTCGAGTAATTTTTTTTAATTGTAAAAAATTGATCTGAAAAAAAAATTGAATTCATTGTCGCATGTTAATTGATGTTTAGCAGTGCAACACGAGCGTGGCCCAAGGAAACCAAAGCCCCACCCAGACAAGCATCACAGCTCCCAGCAATCCTTAGTGACAACACTCTCCTCCCACCCGGGATCGCCAGTGCGCCATGAGCCCAGAGTTGACATCAATCCTCACCTGTTCCCACATCACAGCCCAGTGGTGAATCCCCTGTCGCCTCTATCAACACCCCCAGGGCATCACGAGCGCGCCAGAAGAGACAGAACAGCCTCGCACTTGCTCTCCATTCACAGGTGTATTTTTTTTATTCAAATCCACTAATTCAAGATTTAATTGATCCCTTAATTAAGTACCATCGAGAACCAGTGGCCCGGGGGGACGGTAATCGAGGAGCCGTTTAATGAGTGGAGAAATTACTTTCAGGAGATTGAGGTACGTACCCTACCACCAACCGCCGTCATTAATGCAAAAACCACCGGATGACGGGAGTACTCCCGTGTCGTTTCCCCTTCAATTGCCGCCACCCAATCCAGGACTCTATCATTCGGCATCTGTTGCACTTGGACAACAGCCGCCACTTCTCCAGATTCTCATGTCCGCGGAAAAGTGTCAAGTAAGACATCAATCAGAGACACTAGGCTAGAGATTAAACATTAATTTTCGTCGTTTACTTTGATTATTTAATGAGCAACAATTTTTACTGCAATCCTTATTTTTTATTTTGAGTTAATGAATGTTCTTTGTTTAAATTTTGTACACCGAGAAATTACCAATCAGTTATACAACCGAGGAACGGGAATTCTTGCGAAAAAAATTCCTTCCCGTGTATTTTTGAGATGTTTTTAATTTTTTATTTTGTGTTGTCTTTGTTGTTTCATTTACTCTGAAAGGAAATTTTATGGAGAACTCACTTCCAGCCCGACGGCGAGGGCTCCCTGGACCAGGCGGAGACGGAGGCGAGCGTCAGTCCGACGGGAACATTACAGCCGTTCAGTCCGACCTGGGAAGTGCTGCAGGTAAATTAGAGATTTAAATTATTAAATAAATTATTAAATCCAATCTCGTCCGATCAAAAAAAAAAAAATTGAAGCTCAGGGCCTCTGAATTATTGTTTTCAGAATAAATTGACAGTTTAAATAGTTTGGAGGAACGAAAGTGCGACGAGAATTAAAAAATTCCTGTTATAGATTTTTTAAAATTAATTGTACGTCAATATTGTGGCTTTCGTATTGGATTTTTTTAGGAAACAACCGCTAGACTTCTGTTCATGGCAGTGAGATGGGTGCGTTGTCTGGCTCCCTTTCAAACTCTGTTCAAGGAAGACAGACTCGTTCTCCTGCAGCAGACGTGGACGCAGTTGTTTCTACTGCACTTGGCGCAGTGGTCGGTCTCCTGGGACATCTCGGGCCTGCTCGAGGATGAGCACGTGAGGAGGAGGCTACCGCCGGATGAAGCATCCCTCCAGGAGCTTCACACGATTCAAGTAAAGCCTAAAAATCCAATAATTTATACAAAAAAAAATTATGAGCTGGTCATAAAAGACTTCATTACCCTCGCCTCAATCTCAATTTCCCTAAAATTCCGGAAAACTCCTCAAAAAATTCTCCGCCATATGAATCCCACAAAAAACAATGAAAAAAAATTTTTTTAAATGTTAAATATAAGAAGAGACCAACCGGAGCTTTCCCTCTTCTTCTAGGAAATTATGTGCAGATTTCGACAACTTTCGCCTGACGGGGGAGAGTGCGGGTGCATGAAGGCGGTAGTACTCTTCAGGCCAGGTAAATTTGTTTAAAAAAATCCTCCAAAAACTGTATTGTCCGTTTAACTTGCTTCCTATTTCATTTATTAGTACACAAGATGAATTAATTGTTGACAAATAAACGTCGGTAATGACGGGAAAAATGCCTCTCTATCGAAATTACAGAGACAAAAGGTCTAACCGACCCTAAACCCGTGGAAATGCTGCAGGACCAAGCTCAGTGTATCCTCGGGGATTACATAAGATCCCGCTACCCCCGCCAGCCCGAGAGATTCGGCCGTTTTCTCCTATCATTACCAATGCTGCACGCTGTAAAGCCCACAACAGTAGAGCTTCTGTTTTTCCGTGAAACAATTGGTGACATTCCCATAGCGCGATTACTCGGTGACATGTATAAGATGGAGCATCACTCGTCAGACGGTGAATAGACAATGATTTTTTTTTTCTTTTATTTTCCATTGTTTTTTTTTTTCATCGCAATCTCATTTATCAATTAACATCACTGGAAATCAAATGGATGGAATATTTTTCACAGATTTCAAGGGGGACATTGGATTCACCACTATCAATCATCAAAAAAATGCTGATCTCAAAAAATGAGATCATACAGAGAGAAAAATATTTTAACTCAATTTTTCATGAATCCTAGGGTTAAATCAGATAATCAGAGTTTGAGGAATGACTGAATTAATCAGCTAGTTTATGATTTTAGGTCTTTTTTAATTCATAGGTCATACTGTGGATTACAGTAGGGGGTTTGTGTCGTTAAGCCCGACGTATCGATAAGTCCACTGGAGGGAAAAAATTTTGAGTTAACGGCGGAAGTCGTCAGGTCTCATTGAGGGAAAAAATCGGTTGAAATAGTCAGGGATTTATCGGTTCACGTCTAAATAACTCGAAATCAAAATAACTTTTTCAAAAATCGCGGCCCAAAAAATACCGGAATAATAACAGTCCGAAAGAAGTTGGTATTAAATAAATAAAATCATCGAAACGGCTGCAGTTCAGTCGCAGATCATTGTAGTCCATTTTTCAACGTTGGACAGTAATTTGTTTATTATTTAGTAGACAAATAAAATACCACGTGCCGTTAACCGAAAGAGGATTAAAAATCGGGCTTTAAAATTTTTTTTAAGGAGTCGGTCGTCTTGTGGATGACACTAGAGTCCCTAGAAATTGGTAAAGATCAATAATAAATTGATAGCAATATTAATGTTAATGTTCGTAAATTTTGGAATGACAGTTTTCGATGAAGTTATTTTGACGAAAGATATTTAGACCCGCTACGGGATTTTTAATGACTCGAGAAAATACTCCCGAGTAAATTTTTGCGTCAAATTATTTAACTACCGCATCTCTCGCGTTTCAATTGTTCAAAAATATTCAACAATCAATTTTTTTCCCAACAGTGTAAACCTTCGTATCTCTGTAAAGTAGCAAAAAAAAAATGATACATCTCTGTACATGAAAATTAAATGTGTAAATGTCAATCACTACTCATTATCCCTAAGTAAACTATAAATACCGATAACTGCACATAAAACCCTTGTAATTAAATCCAAAAACTATGGGATCTTGACTTGAGGCGTCTGTGATAATTTTCCTTGTTTTTCCTATTACTTCTCATTTCACGAGTAGTTTACGTTGTGCACAGAATTTGGTGTTGATGATTTTTAGATAATTAATTCATAATTAATGTTAACATTATTACGAAGATTGTAGATTAAATTAATTCTCTGTAAAGTTAAAAAATTGTTAGTATAAATGTCTAAGTGGTACTAATGAATACAATTGTTTATCGATAGTTAATATTTCGCATAATGGAAAAATAAAAAAAAAAATATGAACATGTAATTGATGAGTAATTAGTCAGAGATTCATGATTTTGTGGCGATTTATTTTGTTCTTTTTTTATTACAAGTGGAATTGATTATATTTTTCGTCGAATGACAGTACAAAAAGTAGGACATTTATGGATATTAGCGTACATTTGAAGATTCAATTGTTGTATTGAACAATTTTGTTCTGTTTTTCAGGTTTAATAATGGTCCTCGGTATTAAATCCATAGGTTTATCATCTACTGAGGAATGAATACTCATTTTTTTGATCGTCAGGACTAGAATCATAATCAGTCGTCTAATTACGGACACGAAAAATCGAGAAATCAAGTCTGAGGGAAGAAAAAAAAAAACGGAATATTAATCCATTGATTGTGCAGACTTTGAAGAGCCTCGAATATTCGGAAGCACATTTTTCTGGAGATTATGATTCATTCGGAGAACAAAATTCAAAATATAGAGATTACTTAACTAATTAAGTGGAATTAAGAAGAAAGAGAAATTGTTGAGTAATTGTTGTCAGATAGAAATTACACATGTTGTTCATCGAAATAATTAGATTTTACGATAAATTTTCCTCCTAAAAAATTAATACTCTTTAAATTGAGAGTAAAATTCCGATTATTCACTGCAATTTGAAAAAAAATCCTCCCTAAAAATTTCAAAATGCAAAACGTGTGAGTGAAGATACCAAAAAATTAAATTTCCAGTAGAAGAAAAATTTATCCCCTGAAATGCATCGACAAAGATCCCTCTAAAGCCTGGATATAAAATCCAAGAGCCCTGATAACAGTTCCCTCCCCAAATCACAGTTCATCGTGAGCCTTCATGTGTTTATTGATGAACTCGTAGAGATCATCGAGAGTCCTGGACCCATTGTACTCCGAGATCTTCTGTCCATCCTTGTAGAGGAAGAGAGTGGGGAAGCCATCGACCTCCTGTTCATCGCAAAGTTGTTTGCTGGTGTCCAGTGTGCAATCGACTTTGACAATGTTAACGTCCCCTCGCCCAATGAATTTCTTGCCCAGTTCTTCCCACGTGGGAGCCAGACGTTTGCAGTGTCCACACCAGGGTGCGAAGAACTGGATGAAGGTGACGCCCTTCTCGATGCCATGCTTGAAGGAATCCCCAGTGAGCATGAAGACCGACTGGACCGAGTCGTCAGTCTGCTCTTTACTGTCGTCAAACTCGCCGGAAGTCTTCTTCAACATTTTATTGACGTACTCCTTCAGATCGTCGTAGCCCCTCGATCCCGAGTACTTATCGACTTTCTTTCCGTCCTCGATCCACAAGAGAGTGGGATACCTGGTGCATCATTATTAATGAACAATTAAATTTATGGCTCGAGAATATGAAGGGTAAAATGGAAATTCGAGCGGAAAATTAATTTTTGACACATGATTATTTAAGTAATCCTGGAAATACCCCTTGATATCGAAACGCTCGCAGACTGATCGGTGCTGGGTGCAGTCCACCTTGGAGATGATGACGAGGGTGTCGTGACTGTTGGCTTGAGCTAATTCGTCCCATGTGGGCGCCAGCTTCTGGCAGTGACCGCACCAGGGGGCGTAGAACTTCACGAAATGACTGCCTGATGACACGTGTTTGTTGAAGGTGTCCTCGGTGAGCTCTACCAGGCCATTCACTGGCTCTGGCACTGGCGGCTGGTCCTCAGACTCTTCCTGAGGGGAGAGAAAAAAAATCATCGAGAAACATTTTTCACTTTCTCAAGATGTACTTACGGTTGGCACACCTCCCAGCTGTTCATTAATGAAGGCAGTGAGCGATGGCAAGTCCCTAGTACCCCTGAATCTGGTCCCAGTGCTTTCTCCAGTTTTGAAGAATTTTAAGCTGCCAAGTGAATGTTTAAAAAATTGCCAGAATTAAAAATAAATTATTTAGCCAATTTCTCAGCTGGAGAAATCCAGTGGAAAGTGAAAATAATGTTTAAAAGATAGTTATAATTATTCTCTTACGTTGGATAACCAGTTACATCTTGTTCAGTACAAATTGAACTATCTGTGGTGCAATCGACCTTGGCAATGCGAACTCTGCTATCTTCCTCCTCATTCAGCATTTCTGCCAGCATTTCCCACGTGGGGCCAAGCCTCTGGCAATGTCCGCACCTGGAAAATGCAAATAATAATGTGAGTAACGAGGAGTGAGGAAAAATTGGCGGTTGCCTTTCGGAAATCTTAACTCGAAGCGCTCTTATCGTTTACAAATGCTTCCTTCCGCTGATAACAATCCGCAAATATGTCAAGTAGTTACCAAGGCGCATAGAACATGATGAAGTGATTTTTCTTGGGTAATTCGGTGGAGAAATTCTCCTCGGTATATTGCACTGTGTGCACGTCCTCCTCATGGGCGGCAATCAGGGCCAGGTGGTGGCAGTACATGAGGGCTGCCCCCAGTGAAATCAATGCTTTTCGGTACATAATTGATTGGCTTTTAATTGTCCTGCAAAATAAAGCAGTTCATTATTCCGATGACATTTCAGGGAAATATTTTGGAGATTTATTCAGCAAAAAAATAGGAAATTTACAATAGAAAATAGAAGAATTTCAGGTATTAAACGATTTGCATTTCATTGTTATGCTTAAAAAATTGTAGCTAATTATTTGGGACTATTGTTTGAACAATAAATTCAGATACATGAGTCGACAATTTATATTGTCACTTCTGAGCTTCTCCAAGTTTGGAATTAAACCGCGAATGATTCACCCTCGATGAAAAAGTACAAATCATGAGAATTTATTTGCCGGTTAGGGTTAACAATAGATTTGCCACTCGAGAGGAGTGAAACGAGGGAAAGTAAAGTGTAATTACCTTATGGAAGGGATGATGAGGGTTCGATGCTATCGAACAGACTGAAAATCGTGCACTTTGAATTTTGATTATGAGCTTTTGTTCTGAACAACTTGCACAAATTTTGTTGGTTTATCTAGGCCCTAGATATGTCGAGTCCGCCACTCCGCCCCCATACAATGCGACTTCAGGGCGGATTTTCACTGGATGAAAATAGTAGAGGAAGAGGAAATGAGCTCGGCTTTCGAATTAAAATTATTTGATGCACTGGTAAAAAATGATAATGAAATATGCTATGATAAAAAAAATTAGATTAATATAGAATCTTCAGTTTCTCTGTGAAAATTAATTTTTATTACTCAACATTTTCCACTGGCGTATTAAACTAATGATGCAATGCCTAAACTAGCATAATTTAATGTTCAGATATGCCTTAAAACAATTTCCTCAGGATTATTACAATCAGGAGGAGATACGAGAACGCAGGTACGAGAGAATCTCCTCAGTTCCCTTCTCCAAAATCGCATGTCGAGGCTGTTTGAAGCAATTTCCAGACAGCATGAGTGTCCTAAACAAATGAATTACCCCGTCAACCCACAAAAATAAATTCATCAACAATTTGTTTTACGAAATATTGTTACGAACATACACAACGGTTTGGACATCGATCTGACGGTGACAACATGAGCAGGATGATAATCATGACGATATCATGCAATTTAATGCTTGAGGGGGCATAATAAGCTATGAATGAAAGAAAACATTATTAAATAATTACAAAATTCATAAACAAAAAATTGGAAATCCTAAAAACATCGAATCAAACATACATTAGATAAAAAAAAGCTATGGTAGTTAACATAGCTCAACAGCTGACGATTTTTCCAAGAAAATTGGGTGAGAAAAATTGGAGAAAATCATTGGGAAGTCTTACCTAGCGAGCATCATCCACAGGGCATTTTGCAACGTGTTAGTATTTTTTACAACACTCCTCACAAATCAATAATTGGCTCTTGTGTGCAACTGTTGGGCTAATTGAAACAAATGGTCGAAAGTTTGATAATATTGACAGGATCACTATGCAATTACCTGTGGCATCAAGCATCCTAATTGATTATTTAAAATAAACATTGAGACAATCATGCAGTGATCATTAGCAGCGACAAGCCAATGATCATCATCGTCACCTAATGTTCTTCATGTTCCCCAGCTCAGGTGGCACATGTCCAATGTCGTTGTTGGAGAGGTCCAGGGTTGCCAGGCGCCTCAGTTTCTCCAGAGACACAACGTCAATCTCTGTTATGTGATTATCATTGATAATTAGTATTTCCAGATTTTTAATACTGCAGATGGATCCAGGAATTCCTCGAAACCTTCAAAGAACACAGAAATCCCAATTTTTTATCACCAGAAATTGACTAGTTCAATTCACCAAATTTTATGATTGTTGAGGTGATGTTCACCTGTTGAAGGAGATGTTGATCTCTCTGAGGCGCTCCAGCCTCCCCATACTCTTTGGTAACGCCGACAATTGGTTCTGGCTCAGGTCGACGTACCTCAGATGCCGGAAGGGCTCCCCAAACCACTCGGGTAGGAGTTTCAGTTGATTGCAGGAGATTTTCATGTCCTCAACGGAAGTTATCGTCGACAGTTTCTCAGGTACTTCAGATAATTTGTTTTTGCTGAGATCTATACAGGTCACTGAGGCGGCTTTGGCGTCATCGAGGACATTGTCAGGTACTTCGTGAAGGCTTTGGGCAGTCAGGCTCAACAGTTTCGTATTTCTCATCGTGTACCTGCTCCAATAAAGTTCAATCAGATTAAAATTGAAAAATTGCTCATGTCCAATGATTCTTTGAGCTCGGATGAACTCGAGCAATTGGGGAATTCTGATTTACTTGTCAGGCGCTAGGACAGCTCCTACTGACGACGACGAGGGTACATCGAGATTCTCAGAGTCAAATCCCTGACGAAGATGTTTCAGAATTCTTGGAGTGCCACATTGAACGATATCTCTCCTCACATTCTTAATCTTCTCATTCCCGTTGATGATGAAGTGCTTGAGGTTTGGCATGATGCAGATAAAATTGGGAATTCTGCGAATTGAATTGGAAGCTCAATTAAGCGATCACTCAAGAGATTAAATTGAGTACATACAGAGTTAGTTTGTTGGAGGACAAATCGAGTCGTTCCATATTCAGCAGTTTTATGATGTCATCGGGTATGACTTCGATATTATTGTGGGCCAGTAGGAGGGACCTCAATTGGCCCATATCCTCCAAGCATTCCATGTCAATTTCCTGGGGATTAATCGAGAATTTGTCATGCGTTTAATCTAATCATGCCAAATTGGGTGGAGAATTATTTGGGATACGTACGTCAATTGTATTGTTAGACAGATTGAGCTCTCTCAAGGCGATACATCCAGTTATGTTGGGGAAATTTTTGAGATTGTTGGTGTGGAGAACCAATGACTCCAGCTTTCTCATCTCTCCGAGGGGTGGGACCACCTCCAGGTGATTTGAGTTTGCGTCCAGTTTTTTTAAGACTGGTACAGAGACAATGGAATTCAATGCAACAGTTGTACAATTTTTTTTTCAGATACACTGGGAGAAAAATCGAGCTTGATGGGATTGATTGAGACGGAAGACAACGAATATATTGAAAGCAATTGATCAGCTGTTTACGAATACGACATTAATTTCTCATTAGTTTTCATTCAATTTTCTCCTCGGCGTATCAGTTAGAGTTAATAATTTCAGTTGGTGGAGGCATTAAGGAAAGAGACAGACCTCTCATGCTCATTATGTCTGGTGGCAACTCCACGAGTAGATTATGACTCACATCGAACGCACACAAACGTACGAGGTACCCCAGACCGACGGGCAAGGTTGTTAGATTATTGAACGACAGGTTCTAGGGCAGAATGCAGAAGTAATTGGTTTTCACTACTGAAAAAAATTCTAGTCTAGTACTCGAGACTTACCAGAAACTCCAACATCACCAAGTCACCAATGGCAGGATCAAGGTCTGCTAGATTATTGTGGGAGAGATCCAGTTGCTTCAGGTTCTCCAGTGTGAAGAATCTCTTGTGGATCTTCACTAGATTGTTGTGAGATATGTTTAATTTCCGGAGTTTTGAGAGGGTTCCAACCTCCTTTGGCACTTCCTCCAGGAGATTATCGTGAAACTGAAAGGAAGGATGGACTGAACATCAGAAAATTGCAGGAGTGAGCAATTAGAAATGGTAATCTCTGGCTCTTACGTCCAATTCCTCGAGTTCAGACAAATACTCAATCTCGGAGTCAATGGTTTTAATACTATTTCCACTCAAATTCAAGTTCCTGAGGGGCTCCTGCTCCCACCAACGCTCCTTAACGTCGTCGAAGTCGAGATTTCTCCCCAATTCCTCTACCTCCTCCTTCGACAATTGATTTATTGTCCAAATCCTCTGAGGGACTGCAGATAAAATTGCCAAAAAAATTGTTTAATAAGCAGAATAAAATGATCTCCAAAAAATTAGGATAGGAATTTAGGACAATTTGGTTTGGTAATTAAAATTGAAAAGATACCTGTGGCCAATCCTCTCCCAGCCAGGCTGAGTCCCCCGGACCTCCTCGCGTCAATGATGATCCTCTCCGACAGCTCGTCATCATCATCAGTCCTGCTCCGGGGCTTGAACAATGCCCGATGATTAACCTTAGGCTTCCTCCCGACGCTCATGTTTCACAAGTCGTCTGTAAACTGAAACGAATCACAACATCGCGGGTATTATTAGCCGCTGGATCCGTGTCAGGCCCAACGAACCGTGGGAGCCAACGTCCATGACAATTGTCAATATCCCGAAGAGCCCCAGGAGTCCCTGAACTTGCGAGGATGAATAAATAACGCGAAATACCACTTTTCGATCTGCTGCAGCACAGCAAGTGTCAATGGAGGCCGATAGAAGCGGCCTCGTCGGTATATCGTCCTCAGTCGAGTGTGAGGAGACTGTACTGGCCAAGATGGCCGCCGGTGAAGTGGGAAATCGAGGGTTCTCCCCAGTTTTGGCGAATTTATTGCAGAAATGAGTGGGTAATCAATGAGATTTACGTAAGAAAATGTTTGTTTTTTATTAGAGAACAATTATTTAATGGATTTTTGGGAGATTGGGAGAGCATCTGGGATTTTTTGGGAATTTTCGCCGATAAATTGCTCGTGGAAGGCTGTGAGGAGACCAGTTTCTCAGGGTTTGGCGGCCATTTCTATGATTTAATCCAAAAATTAATGGTAAACAATTGATATTTATAGATATAATTACTTATTTTTCATTTATAAATGATTATCTCATGGAATTTTGGGAGAACTCACGGTTTTTCTGGAGTTGTTCGCAATTTCTGTCGATACATTGTCGCCATTAACTCCTGCGCAGGCGCACTAGTATCCAATATGGCCGCCGGACTGGTAGACTCACGAGAGACGGAGCGGCTTGTTCTCTGGTTTTTCGTTAATTAGAGGGGATAATCATGGCCAATAATTGGTTTTTATGGACAAAAATCTTTGTTTATTATCCGTGAACAACTACTCGATGGAGTTTGCAAGGAATAAATACAGCATTTGAGGCTGTTTGGACTTTTGTTGAGAAGTCCTCCTGGGACGCCATTGGCGTCGGCCTGTTACTGCGTAGAAAGCCATTGTACTGAGTTTGTCGAGTCCGGTGGAGCAATTAATCAGCAAAAAAGTGCTATTCGCGCCCGAGGATCGTCATTGGACATTAACAAGTGCAAATTGGACGAACTTTCGGGTGAATAAATACAGTGAAGGACAAGTGGCCGGTGCCTGGGGGTCGGTAAGTCGTTGCCAATCGATTTCGACTAGTTTTCGTGTGGGGGTTAACTAAATGGCCGCTGGGGGGTCACTACGGGCGTTATCTCGTGAAGTTTTCAATTGTTGATAGTGTATTTTTTTTCGTAGTAATTATTTTATTTTGTTGTTTTTTTTCGTGTTGGTCCCAATACGACCTCTTTGAGTTGTTAAAAAAAATTTATAAATAAATTTTTTTAGTCATTAAAAACGGGTACGTTAAATCCTCAGTGAAAAGTGATTAAGTGCTTTAAAATCTTTATAAATAAATTCCATAATAAATAAAATAATAATAATGATTATAATAAATTAAAAAAATTATAAATAATTTTTTTTAGTCTTTAAAAGGGGTGCGTTAAATCCTCAGTGAAAAGTGATTAGTGTTTTAAAATATTTATTAAATCTTTAAAAAATAATCTTCAGTGCGATAAATAGTGAGAGTGAGTGACAGTGAGTGTGATCGTCAGTGTCCTGTCATCGATTCCAGAGGACCAGACTGTCATCGAAGCTGTGGAGATCGAAGGTATGGAAATCAGTCAAAAAATAATTTCTAAACTTCCAAATTTTTTTTGCAACTGTCCCCATTTTTTGTGCCTCACGACATTCATCGATTTATTTTCCCCCCACATGAAAAATCCCGGGATTGACTTGTATATAAATTTCTTTCGCTCGAAAAATGTCAACTGTCAATATCCCTTCAGTGGGCCAAAAAAAATTACCTCGATTCACTGCATCTGCACCTAATAAAAAAGAAATTCATCCTGACGTGAAGTAAATGTGACGATTCGCAGCAGTTTCAGCTACTCAATTTCTTGTGTCCAGACATTCTCGAGTCGACAGATTGTCCTCTCGTATTTCCCCTCATGGGATGATTTTTTTTGCGAGGAGGGTCGACGTGAGATAAAAGTCGAAACAATTTTTGTGACACTGGGAATCTGTATAAAAGTCCGGCGTGAGGAGAATATTTGCCCCCCCCCCCCTTTTTTTTTCCGTGATAAGGATTCTCAGGAATATCGTGGGGCATTTTATGGCTGATTCAACGATAAATTGCCGGGATCTTGGGTAACCGCTGGAGCTGGTGGGATCCATTGTTCAGACTTTTTTTTGGGTTGAATGGGTTTTGAGTTAAAATCGAACGTTAGAACTCGAGGATTAAGTCGAAACTCCATCGACACTTGCGGCATCTTATGACCTAATAAAGTGTCTTTATGGTGGTGGATGTGAATTTTCCAGACGCGTCGTTGCCGGGGGTAAATCAAAAAGTTTTGTCGTGATCCCGGTGGGCTGACTCTCCACTGCTCAAGGAGATTCTCCGGGGAATGGGTGTACTTACTCGAGCCGGTTGAATTCTAGTGGTTTTAATTGTAATTGCAATGACGATCGGGAATAATTTATGTTAAATTTGGGGGGGGGGGGAGGGTTCGAAAACTTCCGTAAAACTTTGTTTATTGTTTTTTCTTATGATTAAAAATTATGAGGTAATGCACGGAGAGAAAAATTCAGTAGAAATCGCCGTTGGGAGATAACTATCCTACGGCTTCAGTAAAATTTGTTTACCTCACAGTAAAAATTGTCTAGACTGTTGCATAATTTTTTATAAAAAACTAAAAAACTCGCCGAACTAATTACCCAAGGGAATCGCAATTTTTTAGGAAGTCCATAGGTTCCACTATTGTTTTCAGCAGAATTAAATGAACTTTTTTCACAAATTATTTTAGTTTTCTTCAGTAGTCATTTTTTAATAGAGAAAAATCTGGGATTTTACCGCAAGTGAACTAGACTTTTTTTTTCTCAAAATATTTTTGTGTAGTTAAATGGAGGTATTTTACCCGGGGAGGCTCTCAAGTCTCCCCTCCATAAGTCGACACGTAAAATGAAACATTATTGATGAACGTCAGCCGTGATCAGTTGAAAAGTGCTTTTACCTTGGACTTGCTCCTTTTGCCAGGCCATCTGGTACCACTCAATACCTGAATGTCCACTCCGGCATACACGGACATCCCACCCCCGAGCACGTCGAGTTCAGTGTGTCCCGTATTTCCCGTTACCTCGTCATCGGTGATTTTCCTGGGTAAACTTCTATATTTTGCCATTTGCACAATTTTGACATTCTGGCTGACGTTGACATCCCCCGGGACATTCTCCTCCCCCGGCCCTCGCCTCCCCATATTCAAAATCGCTTGTCAAACTTCGTTTCCCTAGATTCTAGAATTAAATGAATTTTCACTAACAAAATACCTGAAAATTTTCCGTTGAGCTGTTAAAAATTGTAAAGGATTTTTTTTAGCTTTTGGGAAAATCTTGACGAAAATTTTTAAAAGCTTTTGCGCTTGGGAAATCATTCGCGCGATTCGGGGAACAGGAGTAGAGCGATATCGCCGCGTCGATAAATAATCGAGTCGGGGGGAGATGTCGGGGTGAAGGGGGATGTACACCATTTGGTGTAACTGTCGGTCCTTCTCCAATAACATCGGTCTCGGGTGGTTCTGAACCGCTGCTCGGATCTCGGAAGATCGATGTTTACGCTTTAGAGTCGTTTCACGGACACTCGGATGTGTGAGAACACTAACTGCCTGTGTTCAGGGGGTTAAGGGACTTTCGCTGATACCAAATGGGGGTTGAAGAAAGTGCTTCGACCAGAAATTTGGTGAATATATTCTCTCCCGGAGTTCAAGGTCGTTGGATTTTAAGCGCCAACTGGTCTAGTTTTCGAGAAGTCTTTAAAAAACGAAACTTCACTCTCGATTAAATGCCAGAGTTTTCGCTCCGCGGGCTATGGGAGCTTGAAAAAAAATATTTCCAGTCGGTTTGAGAGGCCGTAATTCCCCAGATATTTAGGGGATTTCCTCAGGAGTCCAAGGCCGTTGGATTTGAATCGCTGACTCCCCTAGTTTTCGGGAAATCTTGGGAGGACTGAAGTCCCCTCTGACTTAATTTAATTTTCGCTCTAATTTTTGAGGTTTGCGATAATGAGAAGAGCGGATCCTTACATTTTGGAGTGACTGAAGGATCTCGTGCACTCGTCGATCTAATTACTTCTCACATATCGTAAGACGTTATTGACAAGACAAACGTACCGTATCTTATCCAATTTGTGTCTGAACACGTGCGTCCGTGCGGCACACAACATCCCGAAGAGCAACTGCGAGCAGTTTCAACCCTGGTTGAAGCATCTCGGAGAGGAAAGCCTTGGCAAGCCGATCACGTACCCTCTCCGGAAATCTCAACATGGGCTAGCGCGTCGTTCAACCGTTTCGGATGGCAGAGCGAATACTGTTCGCTTCGATACGTAAACCCCCCCTCTCTCGCCCTCTCTCCAGCTCGCGTTTTGTTCAATACAACGTCAGACTCACTGTCGTTAGTCGAGGGGATGTCGTCGATGTAGCCAATACTGCCATTCAATTTATCGTTTGCAGACCCTGAGGATGAAATCTCTACGACAGATACATTTGAGAGATATATTAATTTTTTTATTTAATCCATTTTTTTTTTTTATCGAGTACTAGGAATTTATTCAGTTATTTTATTAATTATAAATTAAATATGAGGAGTTGACGTCTGGGGTTCAAACACTCATATGAATTTTTTTTTCTCCTCCTCCAGGTGAGGAAAAAAAAATTGAAATTGAGTCGTAAAAAAATTGAACACGTCAGAAAAATTGATTTACCCCTCACTAAAAAATTGCCTACACGTGTGGATTATTTTTGTTAGAGATAGTGAATTTTACTTATGGTTGGATAGATTTTACTGAGGAATTTCTCTCCCTCTGGAATTATCGATAATTTTGGTCGATTAAAAATCACGATTTAACAAAAAAAAAAAATTTTCAAAAAATCCAAAACTTGTTTAACACACCAATACACCCGATATTTGTGCAAATATTTGATTTTTCCGGTTTGCCATTGACACGGGGTGAGGGGGGAGAGGGGAATAACATGTCAACATTTTTCGTTGTAACTTTACGCATCACTTGATGTATAAATCAAATATATTTTGTTGACTGCTGAATTTAGTTGACTAAAATCCAATGGTAGTGAGATATATTCATACATTCGCGAATCTATGGGCCCATATATCGAGACACGAGGTTGTTTACACTGTCTGGTAGAGTTAAAATCTACTGCATACGTTGGTAGGGGGAAAGAAAAAATGAAAATAAAATAACACTTGCATACGTATACGGTATACATTTTAGTTTATACACGCAAATCAATTGTGCACTCTACTCGATGAATTTGTCATCGTTGGAATCACAAGGCTGGATGGAATTGCAACAGGGAATGACGAGCGAATAGCGAAATTCAATCCAATAAATATTTTGGTGTGCGGGGTGTCAACAAATTCAGGGGGATATAAATATTTTACGAATGATTGTGAGGTGAAATATGAAATAAATGGGTATATCGATAATCCGAGGGGGGGGGGGGGGGGAATAAAAAAATAAAAAAACAGAACCATTTACTCGTCTACTCACCCCCCGGGCGCTCTCCCCTTTCTCCTTTTCGCGATAAACCTCGAAAAATATCGGAGGATTAATTATTAAACAATTGAGAAAAAAAATATTCAGCAAATAATTAGGTTGAGAATATTTTGTCTGAAATGAAGAAGATATTTTTTGGGGATTTGTATTCGATTGGGACAGAAAGAGTTCGACTTGCGAATTTTTAATTAGGGAAATTCTTAAAAAATGGGAAAAACTGAAGAATTAAAATAGAATTCTGAGAAAAATTAATTTGTGGGCCTTTTCCGCTCGTCATGTACGGGAATATTAGAAGAACTGAGAATGTTAGGGACGAGGGGGCGCCTAATTAAATTGCTCGAGGGCGTGAAGCCGCGGGTGGCTCCAGTGGAGGTGTAATCCGGTAATTCATTCGAGTATTAGCGCCGCAATTTCCCCTCGAACTCGTTTTCGGCTCGTTGTCTCCAGTATTCGTCGGTTTGCGGCCTCTCTGGGAATTAACGGAGTGACCGAAAAGTATGAGAAATTGTTTTTTTTTTTTAAATTTGTAATCACTCCAGAACATTTTACTTGCTCTCGTTGTCGCGTTATTGTCGCTTTTTACGCCTCTTTCAAGTTTTAAATTCTCACTCTACGCAGAAGTGACGAAACAAACTGTCCAACTGGCCGTGAAAAGGTTTAACACGCTAAAATCCGGGAAGGAGTCGACACTTTACACTCGTTACGTTTTTCCACTATTCGTGTTTTTCCCTGGCTCTTTGAGGTCCAAAGTAAAATTGGCCTTTTAAAATGTCACTTCTGTCAGTGGTTTATACCGATTTTTTTTTAAGCCACTTGCGCTCTGCTCTCCTGATAAATAAATAACAAAATGTTGAAAAATGAAGAAATAAAAAAAATTCTATTATCTCCCAATGGTATCTTTGCCCTCAATTTAATTGTTAATAATTAATTAATTAATCAGATGAAGTAAATTGTTTTCTCAATTTCTTTTTTCGGTCGCGATTTAGTCAAAAAAAACGTCGACGGTTTTGAATTAAATTTTTTTGGAACTCTTGGGTCTCGGATTTTTAATCTCTCGAAACACCTGGAGGTCAGCTGTCAATTTTCGCTGCCCTCGCGACCTCGAAGAAAAATTAATTTCCCCCCACAGTATCATAATGTTTAATGACAACGGTACCGATATCCTCTGGAGCATCACTTGTTCATCGGCGATTGAACAGACACGAAATACCGGTCGCCTATCGCCATCTAAAACGGAAGTAGTCCTTTCGGAGAGGAAACGACCGGCCGATAAATTCACGTCGGATATTTCCTCTCGTCTCTCATCGATTCCAACCCCAAAACCTCCCCCCGCCCCCTCTCGTCATTTATCGAGTTAAATCATTTAGGACCACATGACTCCACTCCACCTGATTTTCCCCACACCTTGCCCCTATGGTGACCTGTCAATGAAGCCCTGGACTCCATCGAAATCGGTTTGACGACAAAATTACCCTCCCTTTGACGTTATTTGCCGATAAGAGGGGGTTAACTATGTGTAATAGAGTACTAATCGATGCTGGGGAGTGCACGGAGCCGTGAAAGGGATGAAAAACCGGGGCTGGTTGGGGGATATTTTCGGGCCCGTTGAAAAAAAAATATTTTTTTTAGTTGACGATAACTCGGGATCGGCTGAGTAAAATTTGATGATTTTTGGTTCATTTTAAAGCCCGCCTTTTCAGCTTCGAACGAAGGAAAAATCATTGCATTTCACTCGGCTGAACCTGAGGTATTGATCATTGAAGTTGGAATTACTCGTGGGGGGAAATTTTGCCGCTCGAATATTTATGAGAAATTAAGTAATCATTCCGGGAAGGGGGAGTTTTAAACACATTTTCTGAAATTTATCTGCGGCGTGAGGGGTTAATAGTCTTTATAATTTCTATTAGATTTTCCACTTTTCAGAAAAAATCGGCGATTTTTCCGATTTTTTCGGTGACCAACTGCGGAAATTACGGAACGTCCCAGATTTTTTCTCTTCAATTTTTATATAAATCGACTGATAACTATTCACGCCAGATTACGCGAAATATTCCGCAATTTTCATTGATTATTTCTGTACGTGAAGAAAAAAAATCTTCTCGACCTGGGGCGGATCAAAATCTGTTAACCACTCGTCTCCCACTATCGCCAGAGCAAAATATTTTGCTATTAAAAATTTTAGATTGAAAAGTTCATTAGAGGAGAGTACAGATTAATTTCTCGAAAAAAAAATTTTCATTTCTAAGCGCATGAGCGGACCTGACAGGTCCCAGGGCGTGTAATCCAATCGGGCGGCAAACCCGCCGCTTCAGCATGACCCACTCCACCTGACCCGTCACCACTCGCTGTCTCCATCGAGGGGGAATTTCGTTTGGCGAATAAAATTCTACCGGTGAGGGTGGAAATATGCGCACGGGGGGAAAAATATCAACGAAAAGTGCGCCTTTAATTAAACCGTTCCCAAAATTTTTTATTCAAAAGTCTGTTCAGTTTTCTGAGTATTTGTTAATGAAGTTGAGGATTAAGCCCGTCAATTGCGCAATTGCGCCTGAGCAAAATAAAATTACCTAATAATTTATTCAATCATGTTATCCAGGTTTAATCATTTCTCATATCTTCTAGTTTTCGAATGAATTTTGCAGTTTGATTTTCTTGATATATTCCGGGAATGAATATTTCATCAGTGATTCATCTGCATGTGTAAATCGATGTAAATTTCGTTAAGTCCCTCTATATCCCATCGATTTATCGAAAAAAAAAAACCTAAAAAAAAACATGGGGATAACGTTCAACGCAAGCCCGGGGATAATCAAGATTTACATGACTGCATTTTATTCAGAATTTTTTTTTTGCTTTCATCCCCCCCCCCCTCCCCCCAAACTTTTATTGGGAATACAACATCGCTCATTGCTCGAGTGTACATTTTTTTCTCGCTCTATTTCCCGTATCGATACGTGATTTGTATTGCAAATAGCGTACGCTAAATATTGAAGGTGAGCGTGATATTTTGGCGGATAGAAAAGAGCGGGTGTCAAGCGTGCGCTCGTCCTTATTCACGAGGAAAAAAAAAAACAGCAAAGTACACCTTCAGTACACGGCGTAAAATGCCGAGGCTCTCTTGCACGCGATAAAAAATTGTTTTTTTTAGCGCGGGGGAGTTGTTTACGAATATCGGCTATTGAAATCGGCATGCGGCAAAGTCTATTTATAGGAGTTAATAGCGTGTCTATCAACGTGACCGACGGCCAGCGATAGCTTCACTCACTTGACAGTATCAGGAGTATAATGCCGAAGGGATCCACCCCGCACTCGACATTTCCATTCCCCCGGGAGGCAAATCAACCCTAACGCACATTCCCAAATTACAACAGCCGAGTTAAATCCGTTGACCTTTGATTGTCCAAGAAAAATTTCTGACATCGACTGTCCGTCACCTGCGGCCGAGCAAATTAACATTAAAAAATTCCCCATCTCTCATTAATTAATTAATTAATTAAACTATCTGGAGGAAGGGAATTGTCGTAATGACCGCGATAGTCGAAAGACTAGATTTCGTGATTAAAAAAAAATTAAAACAAAGTTAATTTTCAATAATTTACCTGGTAAATCGGCTTTTTTCAAATTTATTTATTTACTTCGCCTGCAATGACATCTAAATTCCCAGACAATGATAATTCAATTGCCGCCGTTGTTCCTGATATTTTTCAATCTCCCCTCAATTTTTTTGGAAATTTCCTGAAAAAAAATTATCTCAAGTAGGAATCCCCAGTTTCCGCCTTCTCCAATGGCTCGCCACGATCTACAGTTTCATTGACCACCGGTCCATTATCTGGATAGTGTGACAGGGTATCCGAAGGAGATACGTCCCTCTCTATTCTCCCTCATTCGGAAATGGTCGTACCTTTTGCAAAATCCCGCGCGCTCTTTTGTTGGTTTATCGTGCCACCCGTCGGTGCTCTATAGAGTTTAGAAGGGATTGCGGGAGGGGGCGGGGGCTTCGAGGGGTTGAGAGGCATCTCGTGGTATCGCAACTGAGAGAGGAACTACACAAGTGAGCTCCTGTTTCTGATCCCCAAGTGTTCCTTTGGAGATAGCGCGAGGGAGAGAGAGAGAGGAAAAATTGTTTCAGCCGTTAGTTTCACAAAGGAACTTTCCAATGCTCAGACTACACTCACTCACTCCCTCTTTCACTACTCCTGGGGGGTGTGGGCGGGTGGAGGGGGTGACTGGTCAGATCGTACAGAGGGAGAGTATATGGAATTGGCAATCGATTTATCGAAATTCCAGGAATTTTTCTACTGAATTGATACGAGTTCTTTCTTCTTTAATGGCTTTCTCTTTTTGAGATTTTCTTTTTTTTTTTTCCGGTAGGGGTTTTCGCCAGCTCGGGGATGACCAGCCGGCGCGGTTTATTGGGAAGTCATTAGTTGAGCTGCATCTTGAGCGCTTTCATGGGGTTTTCGGGGGGAGGATTTTTCCGGGGGAGTAGAGTCGAAGTCGCATTTGAAAGGAAAAAAAAAAAATGGGGAATTTATTCGGATTTTGTAGGAAAACGGGAATATCCGGTAAATACAGCGAGTGAATTTTTTTTTTTTAGTTTAAATTGCCGGTTTGTTTGGTGTTTCTGTCGCTTTTTCCAGGCTCCGGAAAAATTACCCAACCGCGTAGAGAAATTCATTTTATCTTAAAAAAAAATTATGCACACAAGTTTCTCCGTAACGAAACGGTAATTTCTGCTGAATTTTTCTCTCCGTGTGCGTGAAGGATTAAATCTCCTGGGTTTAATTGAATAAATCAGAAGTTGTCGCGAATTTTGAGCTGAGTTTTTTCATTTTTAATTTGTCAGTTCTTTGAAATTCTTCGCGAAAAATCGCGAAAATCCTTTTTTTCAATGTTTGCTCCTGACACTTTCATCCCCGCAATTTTTTCTCTATTTTTTTTTTTGGGCGACGGGATCGAGGTAGTGGAGACACATTTCCATCCACCCGGGGGAGGGGGGCCGGGGGGTTAACTTTACACGAGAGGATCTTCAGAGATTGGGGTAACAGTTTGGCCGGGGGTGTAGTCTTAGTCGACGCTGTGATCGAACGCGAATTCAACGTCAGAAGTAAAGTAACCGGTGGGTATCAACCTGCCACAGTGGATAATGTCCCTCCTCGATCTTCCTGAGTCCCTCTAGCCCGGCATTCATTCCAACCGTAGACGAACGCGTGTGTGCGGTAATATTGATCGAGGACATGAAACAATTTTTTTTTCTACCTCCAACTGAAGTAACTCGACAGTTGTCCACAATTTACGAATTATTTGTCTTATTTTATTTCCTAAAAATTCCAGTTTTTTAACTATTTATTTAATCCCAGGGCTTTTTAGTTGATAATTATCGGAGTTTGTGGGTGAAATTAAAATCATTGCGATACTGTTGACCAGAAGAAAAAAATGATTTTGGCAGTCGTGGGGGGTGAGAAGCGATTTAATTCCTGTTTATCCACTGCAACGAGCCCGGTCGTTCGGTTTAACCCCTGAAATGTGCTCGTGGTATACGCTCAAGCGGCTCACGATTCATTATTGACCCTTTAACCGTCGGAGCGGCACATTTACCACGGGTGTGAGGTAGTACTCGGTCGTTTACACGACGTAAGTTATTTCCCAATTACCCGCCGCTTCTTACTAACCCCAAATATTTTTTATTCCCATCATCTTCTTTTTTACGACGATTTTTATTAATGGATAATTACGTCGACTGCATTACTCGAGATTTCCCGAGTGGAAATTTAGATCAAGTCCTGATCAGGATTTGATCAGGTCAGGCCGTATGATAGATCAGGATCTGATATGGTAAATGGATCAAATCCTGATCAGTCATGTAACGCGGTTTTTAATCCGGATCTGATCAGGCTTACGGCTCCAAACCGGATCAAGTTTCTGGTTTTAGACTGGAT
>JAPYZM010001082.1:0-23884 GCA_030522845.1 Psyttalia concolor
GCGTGATGAAAAATATTGTTCGTAACACGTGAAAAAAGTGGTTTTTGACTCGTGGGATTATATCACTCGCCTTCGGCTCGTGCTATAAACCTCCCACTCCCCAAAAACCATTTTTTTTCACTTGTTCCGAAATATACTATTTCGACACATTGAGATGAAAAAATATTCCCCTCGTTAAAGATCGTAAACTGTTTATTGACATTATCAATTTCATCCTTTTTCTGCGAAATTGGAAAATTTTTAGAGCTATTAAAAAACGTAATAATTCAGCTGCAACAAACTTTAGATGTTCAGTTAATAAATTTGGCGAAAGGTGAGACTTTTTAATTTTCTATTTTCTATCTTAATTTCTTTAAGTACTCTTGCACAACTTCGCATTGAATTAATTTTTCATTCATCCAATAAGTTGTTAGCTTTTTTTTGGAATCTCATAAACTTCAGGTATTTTACGAGCAATTTACCGTAATTTTCTTTTTATGCCGGAAGTTTGTTGTGTTCTCAAGCAAAAGTCGAGTGACTGAACAGAACCATTTCCATACCAATTTATGTATCATATCTGAAGTGGAATGATTTCGCATTAGTGTGAATATTTTCCTACAACGAGTGCATTTGGATATGGGGAAAGAGATTATTTCTCAAAAAATGAAATCTGTTAAGGCCCGGGTGTAGCTTTAACCGAATGTTATCTAGATTGTTTTGTTTGGAATTTTTTTATCCACAAGGCATTTATTTGGAAGCTCATTTTCTGTAATAAATAGACCTCCAAGAATAATAAATCTATTTTTGAAAAAAACTACAGAAAATTAGGAACATTTTCAAAGAGCGTTTTCGAAAAATATTGAGAAATAAGTGAGTATGGGGTAAAATAAAAAAATGTTAAATAACTGGGAGGAACAATTGAGAACACGGACCCCGCAAAATGATAGTGGATAATCATCGTAATTTTGCATCAAGTTTTTTTGTCGCGAGTACTCTTTATTCCGGCATAAAAAGAAGCTTAAAAAATGCAGAAAATTTTTGAAAATTCTTTCAAAGAGCCTTTTTAAAATTCACCTTATGTTCTCATTTCAGCCTCCCTAACCCTTTTAGTTTAACCTCTACTCCCTTATTTCTCACTAGCTCTCAAGAAGGCTCTTTGAAAATGCTTCTAATTTTCTCTAGTTTTTATGAAATATATATTTATAATTCCCGGGGATCTACTTATTGCAAAAAATTAGTTTCCAAATAGACGCATTTGTAGATAAGAAATTCAAAATAAAAACAATCTAAATAACGTTTGGCTGGAGGTACACCCGGACCTTAAAATAAAATTTTTTAAAATATCAATTTTCAAAAAAAGTAGTTAGTCTTTAATCGGTTGTTGTCTGCTTTATGTTTTCATTGAGACGATTCTTTCTCGTCAACATTTTTATGCTCTTGATGAAAATTATTATGAACTAGTTTTTCTTTTTGTCTAATAAAGTCCTTGCGTTTTTATTAGAATTTTCATTAGATTTTTTTATTATCCACTTAATACGATCTCAGTTCTCTATGAGAATTGACTTGTGACACTGACAGTCAAGTAGTTAAATATGGCAACGACATTCCCGTTATCTAATCTATTCCCGTTATCTAATCTGAAGTGGGATAAATTAACGTTGGTGGAAGTTTCCTGCAATGAGTGAACTTAGAAGAGATAATTTTTTTAGGAGAGTTGTTACTATTTTAATCTCTCATTGCTGATCTTTATTTTATCTATTCTCGTCGATACTCTCGATAGAACTTGTGATTCAGCTAATTTTGTATTTTTATTTATCGTGGGCTTTTACTGAAATTTTCTCTAACTTCAAGTTCCCTGTTATTAATTTACTGCAATCTCATTTCCATACTAGAACTTTCTAGTTCTATCGACTTATAGTTGAGTGGTCCTACGTAACGAGTCGATTCCCCACATCCGATCAATTTAGTAGTTAACGAGAAATTTACCAAAACAGCTTGGACATTTATCAAAGTTTTTCTCATAAAATCAACTTTATTAATCCTTCAGGGAATCTGTGTTCTTCAACCTTCTCTATTTTTGTCTTATCTAATCAATAATATCGAATATTTTGCTCGAAAAGTTTTCCTATACTTCCATCAAAAGTTCTTATTGAGTTGATTTCGTTAATGAAATTTCTAACTCGGTATTGAAGTACTCATTAACTTCAGTTTTGTGTTACCAATTTAATATAATTACACTTCAATCCGAAAACTTCCTCATGCAGTAGTAGTAATCAAGTGGTTAAACGTAACAAATTCATTCTCCACTATTTTTGATAATTATAATAACTAATGAAACAAAAATAAAAAGGCTCCAATTTTTTTATGTTCAAAATTTCTAAATCTGATGTCTTGGAATAAAAAACTGAAATAAAAAAGTTTTTCATGATGAATGGATTTACAAGACGTTGATAAACTTTTGTTCAGAAAAAAATGGGTCAACATTTTGCCTTCAAAAGCTCATTACTCCATAATTTCATAATTATGAACAACCTTATTTCTCATTACGCTCCAACATTTTAGTACTGAGTTGATTTGTTGCAAACGTTAATTTACTTCCACATTAAGTTTTTCGTTATGAATCAACCAATATAAAATAATCATATCCCAGTGCCGTAATTTCCTCGTATCTTTAACTAGTAGATCAAAGTACATTTTTCCCTTTTCCCGTCTAAACAATTTAATACTGAAATCGTCGCCAACTTTGGTCCAATTTTACAATGAAAGAAAATCCCTCAATCTCCGATAGTGGAATTTTTCAAAGAAACGTTACCATCAACTCCCTGGGCATTTCCTTGACATTTTGCCGTCACAAATTCATTACTCCATAATTACCTATTTATGAACAACATCCAACTTAACTCATTAGGTTTCACCACTCAAATACCAAATTAATCTCACGCAAAATGTAATTTATACAGTTCTCACCTTCTCAATGCATAAATTAGCATGTCTCGCAGCAATGGCCTTTCTAAAGTCATGGGAAAGTGGATAAAGCATGGAATGATGTGGATGAACACTTGGCAAACGATTCTTATCCAACTGTTCAGCAACTATTGACACAAGTTTCTTCATCCTAGCTTCGTAATCAGTCCAGTCACAGGCAATTTGCAGGCAGTGTGCAAGATTGCAGTAGGCATCTGGAAAATCTGGTTTGAGTTTCAATGCTGTCCTGTACGACTGAATAGCTTCGGGAATGTTGCCCGAATCTTTGTGAATTGATGCAAGATTCGAGTGTGCATCAGCAAAGGCTGGATTAATCTGAATAGCTCTTGTATAACATTGAAGGGCACCCTGAATATCCTGCATCTCCTTCAAAGTATTGCCCATGTTTGAATAGGCATCAGCGAAAGTTGGTTGTATACGTATTGCCTCCTTGTAATGCATTAGTGCTTCATTTAATTTTCCCTGCTGTTGTAATACAGATGCTAGATTACTGTGGGCTGCAGCAAATTCAGGAAATACTTCGAGGGCTTTCAGATAAAGACGAGTTGCTTCCTCGATGTATCCTTGCTCTCTCTTTATGTTGGCCTGCAAAAAGAGTTTATCGAGTTCAGTATGTATCTACATAATGAAGTGAATTAACACAAAATTTTTCAGGGGCCATGAGACTAAACAAGGGCTATTATGAGCGTCATACTGAAGTCGTCATCTCCGATATCATCTATTACATCCACCATTATTTTTTAATGAAAAGCTATGTTCAACGAGGCAACGAATGTTTTTCATTTTTTTTTAAATCTCCTTTGTTCCCCTCTACTTTTTTATCAAACGATCAGTATTAGGTTCTATTTTTTTGCAAGCTCATTAGCGATTTTCTTACTTTAAGCGAAACTAGTTCGAGAAGATATTTCTTCGTTCTCTTACTGCACAGTTATTCCTATAAAATTCTGAATATTTTAAGATTCGTTCCTCCTTTTTTCCCCGGAAAAAACCCCTGGAGGGAGGTATTTTTAATATTATATTCTTCATAGTAGAGCTTCCATTAGCACGTCTGCTTCAAGATTTTTATCACGAGAATATTTCCACCAATTCTATTAATTATCTGCTTATACCCTCTTTCTATTAATTGTCAAAGAGCAATATGAGTAAAACTTGATGTATTTCTCAGATGTCTCGTTTCTGATTAAATAAAACTTGAGTGATCTCATCAGAATCTACTTGAAAATCTAAAATACTCGTTCTCCTCTTCGTCTCCAGGAAATCGTCCACTACAATAACATTAGAGAACATTTTAACAATCAGAGTCACCAAGGTGAGGTTCTCATTAGCAATTCTAATTCGTTGAAATAATAGAATTTTTACGGACTTTTTGTTCATTAAAAAAAATCATGATTGATTGAAATTAACATTTCGGTAATTTTATTGATTCAACAGTCCCTCTGCCTCTTCGGCTGGGCCTGTAAGGAAACACCTAGAAAGTTCATATATCTTCTCATATTCTTCCGTTCTCAGCATAGAAAGACTAAAGTGATTGTAATAGAATTTAATTGGATATTCCAGAAGTTTATTCCTTCGCTCATTCTTGACATCTTTCATTAAACTACTATATTAACCAAACTTGCCATCATTATATTTTTTAGTGCGAATTTATTGACAATTAATTGTTTGTCATGGAAAAAGGTATAGATTTGGTGAAATACTTCTATGATTTTTATAAATAATATATGACTCTTTCACTTCAACGAGATTTCTGGCCTTCCGAAGAGTTTTATTCAAATTAAAGATGACTTTTAGTTCTCCATTTTCTTATAAGTAGTAGAGACACGAGTCGTTCCATCAGAATTTAATTTAATATCCCAAGAAAACATTTTTCCATTCTCTCGTAAGAAAACATTAAAATTCATTAAAATTCTGTGCTCTTACTTTAGAGAAATATTTTTCAATTATCCGATTCTTTACAGTAGATTCATCATCAGCAATTCAAATTGAGTTGAGGTGAACAAATATTAGGGGATTTTTTTTATCACCAAAGAAACCCCCTGTCGATTGAGATGTTATCATCAAATTTATTAATTCAATCTATGCATGTAGGTTTCCTATTTATGCTGCCTCTCAATCAATTTCAATCAAATTAAATCCCTCTTTTTTATATGAATTTTCTACCTAAAAACAGACTCAATTAAATTCGTAAAAAATCCATAAAAAATACAATGGAATACTCAATGTTCCATTCGACATTTTATTAGTTGTTCTCATAGACCACTTTTATACTCGACCTTCAATAAAATTTCAATTAAATTAATTATTGTGTTCTTGCACCGCAATTAATTCTACCTTTCTAGACACTTCGATGTGGAATTCTTATTATTTACTCTAATTTTGTTAAATTAAGATAATATTTCCGAAGTCTGATCCCCCCGACAAACCTACAGTTTGATTAAAGTATTATGAATTTCAACCATGAAGGCCTTCCTTTAATTAAAATAACTCCATCATTTTTTTATCTTCGCTGTACTACCTTCACTACCTACCCAACTAATTGTAAATTGCAACAGTTCTACTTCATTATTTAGCCATGTGGAGGTACAAGTAGCAAGACTATTACTACCAAACTCGTAAGGGAATAAGTGAACAAATATTTCCAATATTTTTTTTAATCCTAAAAACAACTTCATTTTGATTGAAATATATCATCCGTTCTAATTTTAACTATGATGGCCGTTCGGTAAATTAAATCACTCCATTAAATTTTTTTCCGCATCGCCTATCATATGTTTAGTATCTATCCAATTTTCAAATTCATAAATTAAATTGGTCAAAATCTCTAGAAATTATCCCTGCAAAACTTGGATTAAATTGGAATATTCTAAGGATTTACTGCTACACTTCGCGTCCAATAAACTTAAAAAAAATAATCTGCAATCTGACACCAGGCGATTCTAGATATTCAATCCACCGAGATTTTTCGGCATGGGTGCACATTAACAATTCAAATTCAATTTACTGGATAAAATATTCGGCAGATTTCATTCTCCCTATTAAGACTTCAGTCTAATTGAAATATTTCCATAAATTTTAAATCCAACTATGGAGGCTTGGTTAATTAAAATAACAGCATCAATAATTTATCATTGTCACCTGTCACCTGCATACCGAATGTTCGAGCTAATTAATGAAACTGTGGGAAAAACTCTGTCCTCCCTATTATTTATATCTGCCAACGTTTCATTATTACAATCGTAATTAGTAAATTATTAATACTAACAATTTCTTTTTTTGCGAAACCGTCAAACATTACAAAAATTGCATTCAATTGGAATATTCTAGATTCGTTTCTCTGTCACAAAAAAAATCCATTAAAAAGGTATTTTTGTGTTAGATTGAATCCAATTCTCCTTTTTTTTCCAGGATTCTCATTAGCAATTCGAATTTAGGGAAATTGATAAAATATTTGCCAGACTTTATCTCTCCTAACAAATCTTCACCCACAATTTTTCACGACTTGGAAGACATAATTGCTATGAATTTTTTCTAAGTCACGTATGGGTGTTTGCTCTTTATTCTGGCCCTTCAAGTAACAAAATTGATAGAATATTTATATTTTATTCGTTCGCACAAAACTTCTATGCAACTGAAATATTTCCATACGTTTTATATTCAATCATCACACCCTATCAAAAACTCACTTGTAACAGAAATTGCTGAAAAATAGCGTTCAACATCTGAGAAAAGTGTCCGTTGACGTTTCCGAGTTTCATATGCATTTTAAAAACCATAATGGAAAACCCTAACGGATTTCCTAAATAATTCTATTGCACTTTCTATTAGTTGTGTTCCATTTCTATTAAACTATTTCACACAAAATATTCTACAGAAAATGAAAATCAATAGAATTCAATTTTTCCTGATGAACTCATTGGATTGACATATCCTCTAGAGTTTTGGGCATATTTTCTCAATGGAAAGGAAAACCGAGTGAAAGTCTCAACTGATGAATTTCTATAGAAACTATTTCAATATTAGATTAGATTGATTTTTTTACAGAATACTTTCTGCTGATAACTTGAATGGAAACCCGCAAGAATTCATAGAAGTTTCAAATTTATTAATGAAACTAAATGGCAATAATGAAATCAGAATAAATAAAAAATTTCTTCCTCGACTTAAAGTAACTACATCAACGTTTAGCCCCATCACTTTCTTGGCTGTCTAACATTCAAGCTAATTACTAAAATTGTTGAAAGCTTTCACCTCACCCTCAATATTTGCTCCTGCAAAAGTTTAATGAGTATAACTATAATTACCAAATTATTGAGAGAGTCAGCGTGAGTGGGGCATAGTCGTAGAGCAGTATTGTAGCATTCCTCCGCCTCAACCACTTGTCCCTTCTCCTTGAGTGCATTGGCCAGATTGCAGTATGCATCTGGAAAATTGGGCTGAAGCTCGATGGCTCGTCTGTAGGTATCAATGGCCAAATCGATGAGTCCCTGCTCATAGTAAACGCACGCGAGATTCCCGTGGACGACAGCATTGTTGGGGCTCAAGTTCAAGGCTCTCAAATATGCAGCAACAGCTCTGCGAATGGAAAAGTTCAGGGAAGTCGATAAATAATGGTCAATTAGAGAATCAACAGTGAATTAATTTTCTCATCAACGATAGAGGTTCTGGGAACTAATGGAAAGGGGCAATTAGACTTGCGTGTCGCGAGCACGAGCCATTGATCGGCCTTATCAATGCTGGGAAAGACTAGCACGCCCAGTGAACCCATTATTTATTAAAATCCATCGAGTGTGTCGTTCAATATCCGATAAAAAAAAACTCGCAATTCACCAAGTTCAGAAGTTCCAATGGCCCATCTTCACTAGATCTAAAATAAACTTCAACGACTTTTTCCATTTCTTCTGGTATCAGAGGAGCGTCAATGCTTGCCCTTTCATCAAGCTTCTATTTTTATTTAATAGGCTACAGTGCTCAAGGGCGAATGCTGAAAGTCTAGGTTCAAGCTAGGCAGCTGAGATTTTTTTTGACGATATCCAAGTATTTTTACCGTTTCATCTGGAGATTTCCTATCCTCAAAATTGCCAATCAAATTATCATCTTTTAAATTTTCGCATTTTTTGTCTGCAATTAGTTTCTAGAAAACTTTTGAGCTTGAAAAACTGCAACAAAACTAGAACATTGATATTCTAGGAGAAAAAGTAATAATTTTTTATAAGCGTTAGAATAGAGGTTGACATTTAAGAAATAAATTTTTAAAGTTGAAATAATTATATCAGTGGAAATTTTCGATAACCCAGATTTAAAGGAACTTGGCTATGAAACTCTGATGTTCAATTAGAGATATTAAATATGCTGTGAATGAAAAGGGGCCTAAAATCCTTGGGCATTATCATACAGCCATAATTTTCGAATTATTACTCATATTCGAGAACTGCTCGGTAAACTTAACAAAAAAAAAACCGCTTTCACGTTATCAAGTTCGGATACGCAATTTTTGAAAAAATATGTCATTAGTATTAACCGATCAGCAGATATTCTCGGACAGATGTATTTGTCTTAATAAATCATTGTTCAAAGCAGTTGCCACCCCTCCACTATGATAACTCATCTTTGTTTTAATGAAAAAAGGCAAACACCTTTTGATCCAAGACTTGATCCACGCAACGCATCCAGTGGGTACCGGACTGGTGACAGTATTTTCAATTTGAAGACGGATGGATGGTGCAACTGAGCTGGATGGTGATATCACCGTATAAACAATGACACACTGGTACTCCATACCTCGGCCATACCCACCCTAGCATTTCAGTCTGACATCACTACCTCGTGTACAATTAATTAATCATCATTAGTGGTTAAGAGGTGACTCTATTGTTCACTGTATTCATTCGATATAAAATAAAGATCCTGAGTAGAAAAATAAAAACTGCATTGGCCGGATAATCTACAATTTCTTAGGACCCTGTTTGTCAATTGTGCATCATCAGAATGTCCAGATGATTATAATTTCAGTCTCTTGGTTGCTATCACCTGCTAGTATTATTCCCTCTCACTGAATTATTTTTTATCGTCTCTCTTGATCTTGAATTAGTCAGGTTGATTGGCAGGACTTTGTCTTGAAACTAGACTGATGATCTGATGACTACGTGGGGCTCGCTGTTTTCACCTGGTAAACACGTCAGTCTCTGCAGTTGCCGTTTAAGCGCACTTTGTTCGGAAGAGTAACGATTCCCCTGGGTTTAATTGTCTTTATACGTCATTCAGTCAATTTTAGTTCTCAGTCCATTTTATTATCATCAACAGTTGATTTTTACTCTTCCTGCCTCGAGGCTATACACGGTTACTGATATAGAACACGCACACTCAATCCTCTGGTGGCGTCAAATTTGTAGTTGCTTTCCCATCTTTGTATTTAATCAACTTCTTACTCCAATCTCGAGAAAGGCTTTAAATCCGTTTTAATCATTAATTAAGTTGTTATAATGTTTAGGGGTATAGAGATTATGCGGACAAACTTTCTGAAAGGCAATATTTATTTTTCCCAACTTTTGAATTTTAACGAAGTAATCAAAATACACGGAGAAAATTTTTTTTCGTAAAAATAACCGTTCAGGTTGGTAATCGTGAAGAATTCTCGCTGTTCGGAAAAAATTACCCAAACGCATAGTAAAATTCACAATCTTTAACAAAAATTATGCGCAAGTCTAGACGATTTTTAGTGAGGGGTAAACAAATTTTACGGAAGTTTACGGAAGATTATCTAACCGAACGGCAATTTCTACTAAATTTTTCTCTCCGTGTAATAAAAATAAAGAAGAGGAAATATAAATATTTTCTATAAAGAATTAAAAAGTAAAATGTTGCGGAGTATGACGTATTTTCAACTACCGAAACGAGCTTTTATCGAGTGGAATTAATCCCAGTTTTCAGTTTAACCGAATAGCAGAAATCGAGCAAGGACATTGGAATTTTCGTGCGCTTTCGAGAGACAAAAATAATGAATGAATGGACATCCTGATTGAACGGATAAATAGGGCTTCAGTGAGTTCTCGCTTAATCTCGGTGATGAATGAGCGGAGGTATTCAGGTGTAGATCAAAGAGAGGAGTGATAGAAAAATAAAATAGGATAGCACAGTGGGGTAGGGTTTCGGGCATTCAAGTGGATGAAAATAGAAATAAAAATCCAGTGGAGATCATTTGAAAATGGAGTTGAGGGCATGTTTGCACTTGCTAAAATATTTCATAAATTACTTGGAGGATTAAAATTGACGGTTCAAGAAAAAAAATGCTTTCAGTATAAAAATGAAATAAGAATTCGAAATATTTTGTGGAAAGACCACATGAATATCAAATGTAAAATTTGACGGAAGAGTCTGCGGCGATGGCCAGTTCCTAGTTCTTGCATGGACTTGCAATGAATTTCGTTAACCCTTAGTTTGCTATGCTCCATTTATGTGCAGCGTTAATCGTCTACGATAAATCAACATACCGACAAATGTGAATGATCTAGGATCAAATCTAAAAAAAATTAACAATAATATATATCATATTCTGACGGATTCTCGTGAGATTTATTCATCGTCAGTGCTACCCTTAATTCGATATCCGAGCGTAAGGTTCATATGTTCTTTGAAAAATTAAAAAATCATATCGCTCCCCATATTTTTGCTGGAAATGGTCATTGATAAGATATCTGGACTGTTCCAAATCAGAAGTCGAACTTTTACAATTTGACGAAGGTTTTACTTCGGTGGGATTAAAAAAATTGAAAATGTATGGCGCGATGCTCGCAGCACGACCAACGGAGTGTTAAAAATATATCATAAAAAATGAGATTAATGATTGTCATAAAGTACTTGCATGCAAGTTTGTTTTTCTGTGCATATTAATGGCCTAGATTTGCAAGATAAAATTTGAAAGTAGGACAGATAAAAACGAACACGATTTTCACTTGCTCTTATTATTTAAGTTTTCACTTGAAATTCGAGAATAATAGATTATTAAACGAACGAAAAGAAGGACAACATGAGAGGAGGGAAAAAATTCAAAATAAATGGAAAATAACGAAATAAATGAAGATTGACTCTCAAAAATAAAAACTGACTCTATTACATTTGAAATATCGTTAGCCTCCTTGACAAATAAAACAGAAAAAATGAAATAAAGATGAGAATTAACGTGTAAACAAGTTGAGTAATAATGAAGACACGAAAAGACACTGAAAACAATTATATAAAATAAAAAGAAAAAAAAGGAAAATAATTTCTAAAATTTACATAAAAACAAGTTTTTACTTGCGACTATTATATAAGTATTTGCTCAGAATCTTCAAGTGATGATGACACGAAAGAGAAGATCCAAATCAGAAGAGGATAAAATCCAACGATTTGATGAAAAAAAAATATAAAAATAAATTAAAAATAGCCAAATAAATAAAAATTGACTCCTTGAAACAACATATCCTTGAACTAGTTGAAGAGGGCAATGTAAAAATTGAATAGGATAGACGGACTGGCCTATAAAACTAAAAAAAATAGCGAATGCCCCAAAAAAGGCACAATAAAAAGAACAAACTAGAGCAAAAACAAAAGATATAAAAATAATTTTCAAAATTTGTTTAAAAACAAGTTTTCACTTGCTAGTATAATTTATAAAACACAGACATTCTCGAACATTATTGGATAATGGGCAGTAACGTCTTGCTGTTGATTCCTCGAAACTTGAGATATCGATAAACTACTTGGAGAGAAAATTTGAAAAAGTGAAGTATGAAAGTCGTGAAGTGATAGATAACTAGATTGTCTAATTATTATTAAATAGAAAGAAGAGGGAGATAGAGATAGAGATTCGAAGAGCCCGGGGTTGGACAAGGATTATTTTTGTGCGACGTGTTCCGGGTGCTACGAACTAAACTACTGGCTGTGCCGTTATGCTGTGTGACTCTTAGGGATCCCTCTAGCACCAACCGCGCGTCGGCGTCGAGCGCCGAGAGTTTTGCAGGCGTTTTCATTTCCCTCTTCCTCTCTTGCCACTGTCCGCAGTGAAAAAGCCCCCCTCGGAGGTGTCTGGCGACAGCCTCCCAGAGTGCGGCAGGATACCCCACATGAGGCTGCGGGTTGCCAGGGTGATTTGTAAGTGAAAGCCACTTCTCCCTTTTGGTATCTAACCAGCACAAGATCTCATTGTCTTCAGGGTAAAAGCACGGGGTGGAGCTAAAAGGCTGTAGGTAGATGTCCATTATCCGCACTTTTATACTGGTTTTTAAACGTCGAGGCGGCATTCCATTTATTCAGTCACACCGACTTTTTATTTTATGTTGAACTGTTGTCATGGATCTTTTATAGGGAGACTCTGGTGACACTTGAGATGATTCATACGTTAAAAATTTAGTAGTTATGAATAAGAACGGAGAAATCATGCAAAGAAAACATTTTATTATTGATAGTTTTCCGCCAGTTGCTTGATATTGGCAAATAGTCCAGTGCCAAATTTAAAAAATTTATTGTAAATTGGGAAGAAAAAAAACCCTGTGCTGCTAACATTGAGTTGTCTGCAAAATTTAACAAAAAAACCGCTGAGTTTTTCCACTAATATCTCATTGTTATAAATAACTAATCGTACGTTAACATATGAGCCATCTCATTTTAATAGCCTTTTAATGTCTTTTCCAACATTTTGTTGATAACAAATAATTTATGGTAATTGGTAAAATGCGTCGATTTATGCGTCTATCGATTTCTTTACTAATTTGTACGAAACCAATTTTGCGATTTTGTTAAAAACCTGACAAAGTACATAAGGTTCCGTATTCTCTTCTCATTGTTTTTGTTTGAAAGTTCTAAAAATTTTGAGAGTATGGAATCGATGAAAAATTGTTTAAAAGGAAATTCAAACAATTAATTCAATTAAGGTTCGGGCGTATTCCCAGCCGAATGTTATCTAAACTTGTTCTTTTGAATGATTTATCTACAAAGGCGTCTATTTGAAAACTCATTTTTTTTTTCATAAATAGATCTCCGAGAATTATAAACATATATTTTTTTACAACTAGAGAAAATTAGAAACATCTTTAAAGAGCCCCTTGAGAAATATGGAGAAATCAATGAGCAGCGGGCAAAACCAAAAATGGGTAATCACCATAGCAAATGGCGTTCAATCAACGTCAATGTGTAGTTAGGGAAGCTGAAATCTTCAAATCCTCCGCACATAGGGTATTAATTTAGAAAAAGGCGCGTTGAAAATATGTTTTCAATTTTCTGGATGTTTTAAGCTTCGTTTTATGCCAGAATAAAGAGCACTGGAGACAAAAAAAATTGATTCAAAATGGCGATGATTATCATCGGTCATCTTGCGTGGTCCGTGTTCTTAATTGTCCCTTCCAGTTACTTAACATTTTTTATTTTATCCTATACTCACTGATTTCTCAATATTTCTCAAAAACGCTCTTTGAGATGTTCCTAATCTTGTCTAGATTATCTCAAATATATATTTATAATCCTTGGAAATCTGTCTATCATAAAAAATGAGTTTTCAAATAGACGCCTTTCCAGATAAAAAATTCAAAACAAAACAATCGAGATCATTTGCGGTTGGGAGCACACCCAGGCCTTAATTAAAAAGTCTACTTCATTATTCACAAACGAAAATAAACTCACTATAAAGTGACATTTCTCCCTCTCTTTTTATCGGCGGCTCCTCCATAGTATAATATTCATTCGAAAATAAATCATTCTCCATAAATGCATTTGTTACTCCGACATAGTTATGCGGAGAATGAGCTTATACAGAGAATGGAAGAGAGAAAATGACGGAATAGTCAGAATAATTATTCAAAATTCCATGCGTGATTTATTTTCATTCATTTCGAGAGTGAATAACAGCAGCCGGAGTTTTGAGGAAGAATTTATCAATCTTACATCATCGCAATATCATATCACAGTGAAATTTTCATTCTCCATTCCAGATGAGGCATGAAAATACAAAAGAAGTATCTTGTTGCAAAATTTGGGATAATATCGATTCCATAGTGCTCCGCTCATGCGCTCCTTTTCAGACCTGACACTGCTTTTTGACAAAGATATAACTGGGTATGTCTCCACAAATTTTCTCAATTTTTCAACTTGGCATGTTCCTTGAAATCTAAACCAATAATTCATGTGACTCCTGAAACATTCAGAGTTTTTTCTCTCTTATTACTGGTTTTTTTAATCTCATTTTTCTGGCACGCTCTGGGAGTGACAGGAGGAATTTCACTGGGACTGATTTCAATGCAATCCAATTCACCGGAGGTTTGGGTTCAACCCTTCAACTGTTTCAAATGAAAATACCGATGATTTTTCTTTTACACGGGCGGAGTTAATTCTCGACGGCCAAAAGAGTAAAGGGAATAATTCACATTTGTGGCGTATCAAAGGGAATGCTCCCGGGTGTGTTTTAATGGAAGCTCTGCTCTCCCGTGAATGAAGTTGCAATTTCATTCTTGTCTCTGGGTTAAAAGGGAAATCATAAATGGAGAATATTGATGTTAAACATTGGGGATCACTGCTGGAAGCAATTCTTTGTCATTTTACTTCCAAATGGACGCATTCAGATAGTTCAGTTTTTCGATTCTCGAATGTCGCTTTGCCATTATGCAGAATGTGTTCTTTTAATTGTACTGTAATAGTATATTGCCGGATGGGCGTTATGGATTTTTTTGCTCGCGTGGCGTTTGGCGAACCGAGCCGAAAGCGAGGTGGCCAACCACGCGAGCAAAAAACCCCATAAGGTACCGTCCGGCATAATATTTTGCCCTAGTGATTTTAGAGTTTTCGAGTTTGGGAAGTATGTAATACCAATTCACGGGCGAGGGAGGTCTAGAAGCAGTACGGCAAAATATTATTGCAGTTAACTCTGTGAACATCAAAGTATAAAAGTACTAATTTCCAAAAAACCGGCATTTTGATAAATTATAGCGACTAACGCATTTCACTTTTTGTCGACATGTTCCTTTCAAATTCGTCTGCCTCAGTTCATCAAAATATGTATAATAATCCAATCATTCCAAGGCTTTGAAATCAAAGTCTCAACTTATTTATGTATCGAATTTCAATGACTGTCAAAATTTTATCATTACTAATATTACATTTCGTTGCATTCCAAATTTATCGAGGAGTGTGAAGTTGTATGGTAGATTATTGAATATTCTGCGCTGATAATATAACCCGCGCTATCTGGGAAAAGGTCTTATTGACCATTTAGGAATTTTTAGGTCAACGGAGTGGAAAAAGGTCGAATGAACTTAATCTAAGAAATGGAATTTCGACGATTTTAACACCTGCCCCCCCCCCCTCTCTCTCTCTCTCTCTGTGTTGATTACAGATTTTTTTTCTTTTCTTCATGAAATACTTTTCAGAGAAAAAGTAATAAAATAAATGTGGAAATAAGCTTCGAACTATCTGAACACAACACCTTTACACTTTTACACCTTTATACTTTGTTTTCAATTTCAATTTAAGATAAAGATTGCAGAAGTGACGAGAGACGTTAAATTTAATTACAAAGGTCGAAAGTTATTCTCATAATTGATGAAGGCATCCATACAATACTCATAGTATATTTTTCAGTTCCTGTGTACTTAAATGGAATTCAAAATTTGCTTTTTTTCCAATTTCGACTCTATCAGAGAGATATTTGTGGAAAATTTCCTTATAGTTTTCCCTACCTACTTTCCGCGACTTTCTCTGACGTTCCATATAATAATGAGCTCAACAAGAAAATATATTCATACGGAAAATTTTGTAGAAAATGCAGAACACAAAGTTTATACCGTACTTTTCCCTTTAACCCTTATGTTTCTTCCCCGCTCAAAACTATCTCAAAAATTGGAATACTGGTAGCCTGAAGTTCACAGAATTTGCGAGGAAGAATATGATGAAAAAATAAATACGAAAACTTTCCTCTAAAAAGTCAGTCCCGCTTTAATGAACTAAGAAATAGTTAACCAAAAATAGTTGTAAGATTCAGATCTGCATAAAACCTTCCGAGAAGTTTGCGATCGTGTAAAAAATTCCAATTTTCTACGCATTCAGAAATTTCAAGAGATTATCCTAACTTTCTGGAACTCTGGAAATTTTCAGAAACTCGTCGATCAGATTAAAAGTTTACGAGATCTTTTATGTTTTTTCAACTTATCTTTTTTTTTAACATCTAAGCATTTCAAAGCAATTTTCGTCTAGAAATCGATTTTATCGACGTACAGTACTACTTTTATACTATAATTACATAGAACATATGAATTCTGTTGTCCTTATTTGAAAAATCGCTATAATCAACTTAAAATATCCTCTATCCCCTCACGGCCTCTCTATCTCACGTACACCATTTTTTTTCATGATTGCTGGAATAATAAGATACACAAGAAAATATAGTTCATACGGTAAATTTCGTTGAAAATGCAGTGAACCAACTTTATCTAGTCACTTTTGCATACCTTATTTTTTTTTCTTCCCTAAAAAGTAACGTTGAAATTAGAATGCACGCTGGTAGCCTGAAAATTCTAGAATCTCCGAGACGAAAATGTAAAGACTCACTTAGAGAGAAGTACGAAAACTTTTCTCTAAAAAGTTACTTTTTACTTAATGGACTGAGGCTATCTGAACATAAAAAACATTTTACCGTTGAATCTTCAATCCCCTATTTTTTTTTTTATTCAACAACAGTAGCTCTTTGTCACCTAATGCGAGTGAGCGTAGTGGAAAATTATTTTCACGAGTGGTCGGCGGTTTGATGTCTTGCACGTTCAAGAGGAAGAGCCTCTTGGTGAGTGGAAGGTAAACGTTGGAAGGATAAAAATGAGCGATTTAAGAAAATGAGGTCAGGAATGGGGTAAAAGTAGCCGACCCCGCCATCAACGGGGGGAATACAGTTAGGATGATAAAAAGAAAATAGAGATCCGGAATAATGTGATAAATTCTTCTTCTCTATTGCCTTCCTTTCTATTTTCTTTGTAGCTTATCGATATCGGGTTTGGAGTTGAAAGTGAAGCATAGTGGCGGCACGTATTGCCGAGGGAGGATCCATTTTTTTCAGTAAAAAATTTCTTGTAAATTTTATATTGAGAATAATCCTGGATCCAATCCTACCTATTCCAAACAACAATTCCCATCCAACAATTTCCTCTGACGTCACAAGAATGTGGAACGCTATATAAATTTCCCGTCTTTGATGTATATAGGAATATTAGGATGATAAGTGCGATATTTCCAGACGACTGAGTGCCTCATTATACATAACATTGATATAGATTAAGAGAACAGCGTTGAATTTCTACACAGTGAGAATTTTTGAGGTAAAAATTAGCGTTCCGTTTGGTAATCTTGTGGCAATTTCGACGTTCCGGGAAAATTACCCAACCCCATAGTAAAACTCAATATTTTCAACAAATATTATGCATACATCTAGACAATTTTTAGTGAGGGGTAAGCAAATTTTACTGAGAAATTAGAAAATTTTTCAGTCAATAAAAATTATACGTACATCTAGAAAACTTTGAATAAGAAGTCAAAAAGTTTTACTGACCGGTTGAATAATTTTTCTCGTATCCCGCGATAACTTTTGTTAAGCAGTCAATAAATTTTATTGTAGCGGTAGGGTAATTTTCTCCAAACGGTCAAAATACTACACGATTATACACCAAAACGATCATTTCTAGAGATTTTTTCTCTCCATGTATTCCACCCATGTACAAAGCCATTTCCTTTAAAAATTAACCGATTGAATGCACTTACTTCATGACCAATGTCGCTGATTCATAATAAAGTCTAATTTCATTGGAGAGATTGATGCAATTCATTGCACTCAATAAAATCTACATTGTCATAATCTCAGAACTAGATCGAGGGGTCATCAATATAAAAAACTACGAATAAAATTTACTGATTTCTCCGAGGTAATGCAAAGTTAGAAAGATAAATATCCTCTCAATGAGTTTCTCAATTGCTCCACCGAATTACCAGTGAATCTCGCAATTCCTCGTAAACCCACGTTTGAGCATTAAAACTCATGACCGGAGGACAATTAACGCGACAGTTGATTACCAAACTTCAAACAGTTGAGTACATATTTCTGCAAATGAAATGTGTCTGTTGGAATTGTCAGTAATACCCCACCCAGCATGACCCAAACGGAATTTATAATTTTATATAAGTATTCAATTTATTTAACGAGTAGTTAACACGGGCAGAATTTTGTTTAGTAAAAATTGCCTTTCCGTTCGGTAATTGTATAGCATTTTCGACGCTCTGGAAAAATTAACCAACCGCATACTAAAATGCCCTACTTATAACAAAGATTATGCACACGTCTAGACAATTTTTTCTGCCTACATGGACCGTAGGGGAGCGTTTTTAACAGAGCCAAGCGAGGTTAAAATTTAGATAGAGAAATCGTATTCAACCTTCGGAAGTAGAATCAGACAAGCATTCTTCACGTGCTTACAACCCTCACCTTCGGCTCGGGTCGGAATTTTACTCGTGACGACGAGTTGTCTCGTTTTCCTCCCTAGGTGAGAAATATACTATTCGTGAGGGATGAATAAGTTTACTGAGTAGTTGGGGAATTTTTCTGATAAAACTAGATAACTTTTATTACGCACCCAAAAAAATTATACATACAACTAGGAAACTCATTAAAGAGTCAACAAATTCTACGTAATAGGTACGGTAATTTTTCCGAGCGCCAATAATACTACACGATTATATAATCGAACGATAGTTTCTACCGAATTTTTCTCTCCGTGTAGGTACATTTCCAGAACCTAAAATGTTATTATTTCGTAAAGCATGATGAAAAATAAACTTATCAGACAGCCCTTTATCACACAAAATAATGTACAACTCGTGACTATCGACGACAACTCTCAATCATCATCATCGAAATAACTACGAGTTGATTTGTTCTGGCACAGACTTTAAAATCAACGTTTAAAACTTTTTATGCTTTCATCAACGTCAATTGATCAAACTGTGCTATTGAAAAAATTGCTATTAACATGGGAGGGACTCGAACTAGTGCTCCTCGGATCATCAGTCGAGCACGCTGACATGTTAGCTATAGCAAGTTCCACTCGTCCGTTAATGGAATTAACCCATTTCCACTGATCAAACAATTCTCTTTATGAATTTTTCCTCTCTATTTCTTATTGTTTGTTGGTGAAAGCCATAAAATAGCCATCACCTGCCATGTACAATTGTTTCCTGTCATATAAATTCGAGTGATGAATCATACACCGGAAAATTTACACGAACGCCGTATTTTTTGAAAATATTGTGACCATATATTCTCATTGCGATTCTCTCAACTCTACTGCTATGAACAAGAGAATCTAGCATATTATCGTGGAAAATACACGTTTTTTAAACAGCAACAACAATAATAACCATCCGAACTTCATAATAAAAGATGACAAGAAAAAATCCCCAGGGTAGATTCCTCCCGGTTTCATCATTCGTATTTGTCTTTCCTCTATGCTTTGGTAAACAGGGGGACAATAAAAGAACATGAAGACGACCAAAATACGATTTTCCTTCCAAGCTAACGTGGTCTTTGTTGAAGACAAATCTTACTGCGAGTACGAGAGTTACTCAATGAATCTTTTAGTTCACAAATCTACGATAAATATTTATTTCATTTCTCGAAATGAGAATTCCTCGAAAAAATAATAAAGAATGAACTAAAACTACTCGAAACTCTAGCCATTTTAAAGATCAAAAAGCGTAATCAGACATTATCAAAATTCCATCAAAAACAAACGGAACATTTCAATTATAATCATACTTAATGATTTTTTTTTTTAATAAAGAATATTGCTCGATATATAATACTTGCTGCAAGCGGCTAGCAGCTTGAACATTGTAACGGAAATCATAAAATGGCAAAAGCTTGTAAAAATAGCCCCGTTTATCCACAATTCGTATTTTTCTTCCTTCTTTCCTTTAGTAAACAGAGGGGCGATGAAAAAAAACAGGAGGGTTGAAAAAATGTTGTTCTGGTCCACAGGCTGAAGAATGTAGCGTGATTCAGAAAAAGAATTCTTTGAAAGCCTTTTTTCTTAAAATATCGAAGGAAAATTGTATTTCGTTCGTCAAACTGAAAATCCTCTGGAAAATGATGGAAAATCTTAATAAATAGTGTTATATGATTTTAATAAATACGATGTTAACGATCGTATTCGTCCACATGAAAATTATAAATTATAGCTGGAATCGTAAACTCCCAAACAAAAAATGAACGAACATCTTTGTCCTCATGAGGTTTTTTGAAAAATAAATAGGAAAGATTCTAATTATTTCCATGCTTAACTGATTGTTGAAAATCGGATATATTATTCTGAATATGACACCTGCTGTAAGTAGCAGCAACTGTTGGAACGCATAATCAAAAAATTATTAAATAAATAAAGCATAAATGACTCCTGTTTGTCTCAATTCTTATTAGTCTTCCCTTTTTTGTATAACGTGGTACACAAAGGGAAACTGGAGAATAGCAATGAGAAAACTGAAAAAATATGTTTCCCTCCGGTAGATATAGAGTCTTCCTCCGCCAAATGTATGGTAGATCGCAATTATTGTTGTTCACTGTCGAAGTTTTTTCTCAGTTTGCACATAAACTTCAAACTTCACGCCAAAACTGCCGGAAAAGTTGAAAAAAAAATGGCCAATGAAAGCTCTTATTTCCTAAATTACATCCAGACCTATTATTTTATGCAATCTCTTTTTCAGAAAAGTTTTGGATGATACCCAAGCATATTGTGGTGAAACTCACACGTTCCCACAATAAGAACAACAACAACAACAACAACAGCAATTTAAACTCGGTAATAAAAAATTACTCAATCGATATTTGTCGTTCGATTTTTCTCCAGTCATCAGTAGGCTGACGAAGTAAAAAAAAATTGTGAAAATACTGCTCCCTTCGCTGGGATAAAAATTGTGGTTGCACTCAATATACACGAATTAGAGGTCAATATTTCGAGAAGCATGTAATTTTTGCTCATGGTCTTGAGATGAAATTTGGCAATACTGTGGTGAAAGTCACAGAACCCCTTACCAATAAGAACAACAGCCATCAAAGTATGTAATAAGACGGATATGAGAACCTCCTTTAACAGATATCCTATATTTCCCCCATCCTTATTTGTCTCCTCCCTTTCGTCCAGTAAACATGAGAACAATGAAGGCAAGAAAATGAGAAATAAAACAATGGTGCCCCTCCATGTGGGAAAACTGCAGTCTTGGTCAATACAAATCTCAATTTTCACCTGTAATTCGAATCTCGTAATTGAACGTTCGTAACGATTTTAAACAATAGAATTTTTGAAGTAAACAATAATTTCCGGAGCTATTCGATCTTTCTTTATAAACGTCTGGGATTGGAAATCAGACGAATTGTTGTTAACCGAATGAACTATTGAAATATAGGAATACAAATAAATTGATTAGACGCAGTATTATTATTGGTAAGCAGTTGAATCTTCCAAGCGAATAAAGATGAAACTTATGTTATTCTCAAATCATGATCGTCCCAATGGTACTTTTTAGTCCGAAGCCCAAAAAGTAATTTTCATCACGCTGTGTCGGAAAAGTAACTTTTGTGCTTTTTCGACACATTGAGATGAAAAATATTGTTCGTAACACGTGCCCAAAAACCATTTTTTTTTCACTTGTTACGAAATATACTACTTTGACGAATACGACCTTATAATACGAGCCGAAGACTTCGCTTTCAGCTCGGATTGCAATCGCATCAGTCAGATAATACTTTTCAGTCGAGACACAAATGTAATTTTATGTCAATAAGCTCGAAAACTACCATTCAACCGAACGTAGTTAGGTTATAATGGCGATTTTGATCGTAATAAGTGTCGTAAAACAGTTATTGCCTACGCGAAAAGCAGTTGACATTTGGTCAGACTGTTATTTCTGGATCCCTTTCTCTCACGATAATTGTCTCGCATTAGGAAGCAGACATCTTGTGATAAACAATTGCGTTTCTTCAATAGCAACAGGCATCTGAGCTTCTCAATAAAAAAATTACTTGACAACATCTTCCAGAAGATATCCCGGTTTTCCTCAATTGTTATTTACCGTCCTTTCTTCCTCCGGTAAACACGGAAAAGGTGAAGGATAGAAATTAAAGGGTGCAAAAGTACAACTTTCGTCAGTGTGCTGCAAACTGCAGTCTTACTCAGTATGAGAGTTTCTCCCCAATTTTCCCCTAAACTTCGAATCTCATAAATCCTCGTGGTAACAGTTTGCCGAATTGTTTTTTTTTTCTCCATTCGCTTCTCCAACTGACCTTTTGTAGAGAGTTAATTCCGCGAATGACTCAAGCCATCATTGCTGAAACGTCAGAGGCTGAATTCAAAGTGAATTGATAATAGGAATGGGCAAATCGTGACGGTAAATTGAACGTGACTGAGCGCCGTAGTCGAATGATAAAGATAGCGATGAAAGAAATAACAAAAAGTTCTATTTAATGCGAGGGAATTCGATTCTGCAGATATTTATCACTGGAATTGTCAGATAGTATTTCCGAAGGCTGAAAATGGAATAGATAAACCAATTCGAATGTGAAATGTCTCAGTTGCGTCTGATTTTAGAATATCATCTTTGCATTTTTGCATTCAAGAGGGATGTATCGATAAATCTGCTGTTTTTTTCCTCCGCGCAATGATGGCTAGAAATAGAGTGAAGATGCGAAGGAAATGGAAAATCGCAGGATTTGGAATTGGATACACTAGCATTGAGAGGGCGATAGCCGCATGTAGCTGAGTCTTTCGAATCAATAAAGGGCCTGCGCCAAGGACGATGGGAATTGGTGGGTGGATACAACTGTGGGACTCTGAGGAGGGAAGTTTCTATGGGTCGTTCGTCAATTTCTCAACTAAATGGGATTCCGTAGTTTGTAAATAAACAGGAATTTCCGAGGGAATTAAGATGAAATGGTTGGAGGAAGTACTGAATTATTTCGAAATGTTGAAGGAATTGCCGCCACCGGATTCACGATTACAGTCAGCAGAAAAGGTCAACTTTTATAATCGTAATTGGCAAAAAATGGTTAGTACAAACTCAATGGAGGTTATTCAGAACTACCTGAACAAATTCCAAGGATTTTCTTACAAAAGTGATGAGGTCAAAGTTTACATTTTTATCAAAGAAAACGAGTAACTACAACAATTATTAGAATTCATTCTGTTCGCTTTTAAGGAGTTTGTGGCATATTCATTTTTCCCAAGAACTTCGCTCTTTTTTTTTCGTTGAAATTCTTTTCACCACTCGTAATTAAATATCCGAGCTTTCCTTCTATTTCTATGGTTTAGTAATTTTAGTATGAAAATATCATTATTCGAATGTTTAGTTTAGATTTAAGTCGGCTTGGGTCTTTCCTGAGTTTCAAAGCAATAATTTCAAAGCCCCCAACAATGAAGATTATGACAAAAATTTGCCGGTCTCCTTTCCATTACAATATATGCACTGAAAAGTTTCAATTCACCACTTTAGACCACTAACACATTTTGTAAAACTCAAGGAAACCAAAAGTGCTGCGAAAATTCACAAAATAATGCCGATTTTTTGTTACAATCTTTGTTCATAAATATGGTATGAACACTTAAGGCCCGGATAGAGAGGCAATTTTTTCTTCCCCTCCCCCCGGCTCCCCTTAGATGTACGCAGAAGGGACGGTGTGGCTCAATATTAACAGATAACAGAAATGGAAATCAGTATATGTTCGGACAGCTCAGTTGGGAAGAGCACCCGACTGGTAATCGGAAGGTCCCGGGTCCGATTCCCGGTCTGAAAATATCTGAATTTTTTCTTCAGTTATTTGTGGAACAAAAATATTGAGATGGAATTCCCACCTACCAAAAATCCTTCCCGTCCA